>WIXG01000323.1:0-88790 GCA_009869945.1 Mesaphorura yosii | reverse complement strand
TTGGTTATTTTAGACTCTTTAGGGCCTAAGCTTTCCAAAAATGTACAACTTTTCAGTCTACTCGGAGGGGGCCCAAATAGGGTCATTTTCCGGTAAGATCTTTTATTTCTAGCATAAGTCTTCTACGGACCACCCCAGTGACATGAGCTCATTAATCATTCATAATTTTAGTTTGAGATTATTGTGAATGCACTACTCACTTCGTCAGAAACGTGAAATACGTAACACTTGAAAGTTGAAATCGCTTATCAGTTATCGGTAGCCTGCATCCGCTCGAACAGGATTGATTGAGTTAACAATTCAGAGCAAGTTAGGAGCTTACTCCCAATTGATGTTCAAGTCTCAAATCGAATTGCAAGTGCAGCGTGAGCTTGATTCTAATTCTGGAAACTCGCAAATTGCTGACTGCAATCAAAAATGAAAGGAAGTGGAAAGCAAGTCGACATGATGCGGAGTCCCTTACTCTTGGCGTTGGCCCTGCTTCTGGTCACACTTACGCCTGTTCAATCCGCTGATCCTCCGCAAATCTTCATCTACGACAGAGACACTGCAGCAGCTTCCGACTTTTATCTGTCAACACGTAACGCTGAGCCGGATTTGGTCGGCTATCTTTCTCTGGAGCTCTCGCCGACCTCTCGGCATTTGACGTGCAGAATTGGAGGGTAAGTGCATATTAAAAAAAGTGTTCGTTAGCCAATAGCTCAATTGCTCAGCAATATTTTGGCTTCCGCCAGGTGGATTTTGTACTCTGGCCCGTCCTTCACCGGAACCTCGACCGCGCTGCCGTTAGCACGCAGTCTTTTGTGCAATCACATCGCGCCAGGTGGTGGCTTCCGCTCAGCACGATTTGCGGGCTCGCCGGCTGACATCCTGGTCTCAACGCTGACGCTGTACTCCGGTTCAGGCTTCGTAGGGCAAGACAGCCTCCTACAGGCAAATCAAACTGACATCAGCGGTCTGGGGCCTGTTGGCTCCGTCTACCGAACTGGATCCGAGTTCTGGACTCTATTCACTGGCATCAACTTCACAGGGTTCAGTTTCTGCATGCAGGAAGATACGGTCATGGATTTGAGTGCGATTATGCCCATCGTTCAAAGTGTACGCAGAGGATGTTAGTAAAATGAAAAGTTGTGCAATACAATAAAATGTGAGATGACATCATGTTTTTACATCGCGATTTGCGACAGCGATTTTGAAATCTCGACCGTGCAGAGTGCGACGAGTACGAACGGCAAGGACGAAGTTCGGGTCAGGAGTTCAGGGCATCAGTTCACTGTCTCAAGGACGATGGACTGATCAACACGAAAGAGCAAGAAAGAAAATCAGTATCAGTTTCCATTTCCTATCGTTCGCTTTGTGCTTTACTTCCTCCAAATTCCAAAATGAGGATTTCATGCTCAATTTTCTTAATTTTGGCCGTGTTGGCTTATGCCTCGGCTTTTCCTGTTCCCGAGGTCTATGCCCCAGGGCGCTTTGTCTACACGCCGCCCATCCAGCTGAGCCCGCTCCTCCCGATGGAGGTCCGTAGAGAATACACAGGGAGCGGAAACTACTGGCGTTGGGGCAGCACCCGTACAAACGTGTATGGAGGTTTCCTGTACGACCCCGACACGAGCTATTTCCGGTACCCACTCTTTCACGCTGATTACTCGCCGACAAATTACATCAACCCGCGGTACCTGCTGCCTCTGCCAGCGACGAGGGTAGTCGCGACGGCGACGGCAGAGCCGCGTGGGGCAGCGCAATCAGAGGGACAGGTACAGGCACACGTGCCAGAACAGAATGGAAATGGACGCTATCCGAGAAATGAGCTCATCACATCGACAGGCGCTCCTCCTCCCGTTCAAGGGTACAACCCTCCGGACTACTACCAGACCACGCCAGCCCCGCACCCTTACTTCAATTACAACTACAATTATAATTATGGGGCTGTCCCAGCTCAAATTCCAACCTCAACCACCACTCGTAAGTTGGCCAGGGGCCAGAAGTTGCAAGAAAGACGGCCAAATAAAATGTTTTGATTTGCAATTCGCAAATTTTAGGCGAAAATCTCGCCATCGACGACTACTGGAACAGGTACAACACTCCTCCGCCTTCGCCCACGACGACAACGACGACGACGGAGGCCACACTGCGAGGGGCTTGGTACTCGAATTCGAACGCTTACGATGACCGACGCTTTACGAGTACGACTACGACAACGAGCCGTCCACGTCCACCTGAGCCTGTGCCCGTGCTTGAGGCAGAGTCCCTGGTTCGGGAGTGGGAGTCGGTTCCGGTTCAGACCCAAACTACTCCAAAGACCACGACGACGACAATGAGCACGACAACGACAACCACCACCACCACGACTCCTTCGTACACTTTCGAGACTGAAGACGAGATCAAGGCCGGTGGGGAGCAGAGCAATGAAGTTCCAGTGGAATCTGAACCGGAGGAAGATTCAGACGAGGACGACGAAGATACTTGGAATGATTTTGATTTTTAATTCATTCTGAGTTTCTGAGCTCATTCATACATAAAAACAAACTCTGTGGAATGAAGGGATGCGTAATTTGCGATTTGTGATTTGCAATAAACGCAAACGGCATAATTGAAGTATCGTGTCGTATCGTGTCGACGATTCGGCGAGTCGGCGGATGTGAGGTACCTTTCATTTCATGCTTGCTGTTGCTCTCTCGTTTGATTTCATTGTCAAAGTCAAAGCCATTGTCAAGAGCATCTGCTCGCCGTGCAGCAGTGCAGGGCTGCAGGGAATTTCGTTTATCATTTGAACCGGCGTCGTGAACGGGCGTCAAAGGTTGTTTATCACAAAGTGTTGAGTATGTTCGGGTCGCTGATTGCGTCAGAGTCCATTCGTAAAATGATAATCGTGTTGTGTGCACACGAGATGCGAACGCAGTGTCACAGACGCAGTCGTCTGCATGCATAACAAAAGCCATTTGTGATATGCTCTGCCGCTGCGTGTGTCAAGTGCGCGTTTCGCGTTTCACTGAGCCTTTTTACCCTTGATATTTTAATACACTAATTTATCAGTAATTGATAATTCATGTCCTCTCGCTATCGTATGGCTTATAGTAGAGCTTTTCTCTGCTCTGGCACTCATTTGAATTTTAAAAATGTATCAGCAAGCTCGCGTACGCCAGACTCCTCGAAATGACTGCGTTCAGCGTACTGAAGATTCTGGAGCTTGTGCCCTGTGTTCCAAAGAGGAAAACACTCAAATTACCAGTACTTTCAGCGTCCGAGAAGGAAAAAGACTGTGAAGGCGACGCCGGCGCACCGGAGCCTGGTCAAGGTGATGGCGATGAGTCGGGCATCAAGCCAAAGGAGCTCACCACTGACGAAGCCCTGCAGCGTGTCTGGCACCAGAACATCGCCAGCGTGGCCTACCCCTTCCTCTTCCTCGGCTTCCCCGTCCACCTCCTCCTCGGGGAGCCCGGTGAGCCCAAGCGTACCTGGTCGGACTGGCTGTGGGGCATCCTGCTCCCAAAAAACATTTTCAGCCTCCTCCTGACTGTGCCCCTTTTTTGCTACTCGCTCCTGGTGCTCGGCGTCACCGGCAAGATTGTCTGGGAGATTTTTTACATACTCCTCGTTGAGGGCAAATTGAACTGGGATGTCATCTTCAACTTTACAATCGCATCCAGGACGCTCCCTGCCGTGCTCCCGCTAGCAATCGTCTGGGGCTACGGTCATACGCTGCGGAATCTGATCACGTCGTACGACAAATTCCGCGACGAATACCTGCAGTGCGTGCCCGAGAAGACGAAGAAGGAGCAGCTGGAGCGGGCGGAGGGGATCGGCACGACGCTGATCGGCATGTATCTCGCCGTGCTGTGCACGCACATCATCCCGATCTTTACGGGCAGTTTCGTCGTCAGCGACGAACTAGATCACTGGGTGGATGTCCTCTACAGTTTTACACTCCCATTTTACTACGCATTCGTCACAGGCCTCCGGTCGCAGTTTCAGCTGCTCAACGCACATCTCCGCGACCTCGTCGTCGAAAACGAACGCCCAACCCTGGAACGGCTCGCCAACCTTAAATTACTGTACAAACGTATCACGAGGCAAGCCGTGTACGTCAACGACGTGTTTGGACTGTACATGAGTTGGGCATTCCCAGCGTACGCGTACACCATCGGAGTGAACATCCTCTTTATCATTCTTTACCTTTCGGGGCTTGTGTCTCTCACAAGTAAGTCGTGGCATCGACAGTTTCTATAGTTTCTTTTCACCTGGCTCGTAGGCTCGTGATTGATTAAGCTTACTCAGCCATATTTTATTTTGCAGCGCTGATCGGCTACATGGACGTTTTCGAAGAGCAATCACCCGTCGTCGTCCGAAACATCGTCGCGACTCTGTTTGTGTTTGGCCTTTACCTGGGCCTCGTCGGCTACATCGTGTGGGCGGCCATCAAGACGAATGACGAGTGTCGGTACGCGCAGATGCTCATGAACGACTACCTCCTGGACAGAGACCGCGATCCGCCCGCACTCCTCATCCAGACCGACGAAGTCTACAAGTCGGCCAGGCATCTTAAGTACATTCTCCAGGAAACGACGAAGCAAGCGAACCCCGCATTGTTAAGGCTACACGTGGCCAGCTTTATTCCGTGGGTCAATGCAAGGCTCCATTCGCATGACTTGCATCATGTCGTCGTGCATGGAAGGTTCCTCAAAGAAATTGTTTAAATGACGAATGACCGCCTCGTGTTCGAAATATCGAAATTCGCCGTAAATAAATTTTATTTATTAAAACCCGTTGTCTTATCGTAAAACGTAAATATCCAATCCGCATTTGGCTGGGCTGCTTGAGTTTCAGCAAGGCAGCTGCCTGAATCCCGAGTCAATCGGTGGCGGCGTTGGTGCTTCATAAATTCCGCTCTCAACCAATTTGATGAATATCGAGGCGCCACGCTTCGAGTGTGCTAATTCCTTGAGTAACTTTATTGCAGCGGCCTGAAACAGAGAATCGGTGAAAAGGACGTGAATAATTTCCTTTTATTACCAAAAGTCATGTTATTCATACAAGTCTTACTTTCAAATTCCGATGCTGCTTAGGATTCAGATAAAGAAGACATCCATCCGCGACTTTATGCAGGTCCCGTTCGTGGATTTCGATGCTTTGACAGAGCTCAGCGAGTCCCTGCGGACGGCGGAAAAGTAATTAGAAAATGCTATGTTCAGCTTCAGTTTGCAATTTTGTGAATCCGTTCGAAATCCGAATTACCTCAAGAACACAAAGCTGCAACTTGTAAGCCTGCGTCGTTGTGTAGTAAACCCGATTTTTGTCTTTTACCGTTTCTCCATCGAGTGCAAGCGTGTGCAGAAGAGCTGACAGCTTCGGAAACACTTCCGCCACGGTCCTCTTCCTCAGAAAGGTCTCACTCGCCCTGCAGAGAGCCCGAAGCAGCTCAAATGCCTGTCGTACGATGACGTGATCGTGTTCTTCAAATCTTGGCACGAGGTAGTCCCATATTTGGTGTGAGAGGGGAAGCAGACTGTTTTCGTAAGGTTGCAGGAGCTGAACCCCTTTAATAAGAATGTCCATTGCGAGCAGTTTTGTCGGGCGGTTGCTAATCGGCAGATAATGCAGGACTCGATTACAGATTCGGAGGGCGAGATTTGCGTCTGGTGGAAGTGGAACGTCTTCATCTTCAACTGTTTCTGCGTTTTGGTCTTGCATTTCTTCTTCTTTATCTGGTCTTGGATTGGCATCTGTGTCCATGTCTTCCGTTTCAGCCTCAGCCATGCTCATGCCGACTAACTTTTGATACTCCAGCAAGCGTTCGAGCAGAGATTTTCGACTTGGGCCTTGGCGATGGTCTTCGCTCTGACCCTGAACTTCCATTTGACTGTCTTCCTCCTGTGCCACACTTTTCTGCCTCCACAAAGACGTTATCAACGCGTAAAACAATTGAGAATAAACCAATTGCCTTCTGCCTTCTTCCCCGACGTCCCTCTGGCTCTCAAAGAACACGTCTCCCACAAATCGTACGAAGCTCTGCTGACTAAAGTCAAAATACTTGGCAAGAAAAACGACAGCCACGGGCAACCTTTCATTTGCCTTCGCTCCTGCTGCTGCACCTCCGCGATCCGATTTCATGCGCAGACTCAGCTCGCTTAGAATGAGGTCAAGATTTTCAGCCAGAATGCAGTCTATTGATTCGGTGGGTGCAATGCTTTGAATTGTACGCATCGCCGCATCGGACACGAAGTCATAGTCTTCACGGCCTGCATGCTCCAGCAGAATGTAGACGATTTCTGGGAGGATGAACGGGTGATTGGAGGCGGGGTCGATAGACAGGAGAACTTGGAGCCCTTCAAGCAGGTACATTTCGTAGATGGCACGAGTCAACTCGAAAGCCGGTGTGTCAGTGCTTGGCAAAGGCAACAGCCGGGAGCTTGGACCTGGAATTGGTTCGGGCTTCGCAACCTCCATAAGACTGGCATCCGCGGCTGTACTTAAACATCTCACGAAAGTTGACACTGTTGAAATGACTTCCTCACTTTCAATCGCACGACGAGCCCCGGGCAAACTTCCGCCGCGGCCGCACGAACGAAGGATACAATTTGTGATAAAAATCAAGGCGGCACTTTTGCAGCTGGAAATCCATTCAGCGGAACTGACGTCCTTCATTAATTCTGAAAGTTGGTCCAAAATATCAGTGAGATCATTTCCAGTCGTTAGATTTAAGCAAATCGCCGCACAAACTTCACTCAAGCTGTCGCCCGATCTCAGTTCGATGTCAAGACAAGGCGATTTTGACTTTCTTGTCAAGGAGCAGCTGATCACATTCACAAGCACGGTTAAAAAATCTTTGAGCTGGTTCGATGACAGCGCAGTGATGGCAATTGTGGATGAAATACGCTTGAGAATGAGGACACAGCCAATCTCGTCGTTGCCTTTGATTTGGTTTGATGCTGCTCTTGTTAAGGTCACAATTACTTCAGGACTGCAGATTTGAGATCTGATTGATTGTGGAACCTCCGAAATTCTTGCCCGACATTTCTCTCCAACTTGAGTCGTCTCACTTGCGAGTGTAAAAATATTATTCCATAGAATTTCTTCACAGATAGGCATTTTTCTGTGTGAACGAAATATAAATTTTTAAATTGCGACAGATTTTTACCGAAAAAAATTTGTATCTAAGCTTACTCATTCAGCGAGTATACTAAATCGACTGAAAAGTCTGTTAACCCGTTTTTGACGCTCTCCTCCTCGCTTGCCATGTAGGAATCACTAATTTGGCGGAGAACAGCACTCAGATTGACGTCAGCCAACTGCAGAGTGTCGGCCGTTTCGCCACTTGTGCATACTTTCATGACTGTTTGGAGCGTGCTCAAAGATCGCTGCAAAAATTTGGCACATTACATACACACTGACAATGGCAATGAACTAATGAATGAAATGAAAACAAATTAAAGTTACCACCGCCAACTTCTTGTGCCTCTTCCCACTCAAAGCACACACACTTCGAAGCCCACTCGTCAACCCCGGAAGGAATTTGAACAATTGACGACACGCAGATTCATTTCCAGAGCATGACTTAACCAAGTCATGAAGCGCATCTAACGCGATAATCCTGAAATCATGGAAAAGTACTGTAGGCAAATTCGGATCAATTAATTACATAAGTCTTGACAAAATTACCGTATTTCAACTGCAGCATCGCCAGTCACAATTTGCAGAAGCATAAAAATTGCGTGTCCAACAGAAGGAACAAATTTTGGAGTATATAAAATGCTCAGATGATGTGGAAGACTTTTGGTGATCAGATGAGCTAGGCAGGATAGCAGCGGAGTCAGCGCTTCTTCCGGGAGTTTCGGATTTACTACAAACATATTACACCTTACACTAATTCATCAGGCATCAAGTCAAGTCAGTTGCTGCGATTATGAAATCCTGTGAACTTACGTCGCGTCGGCTCTTCCTGACTCCCAAGGCCGACATTCAGCCGAGTAAATAGCTCCATGAAAATTAAAAAACTCGCAACGCTCCATCTTGACACAATGAGTCCAAGGCACTTGTACACATCAATCAGTACGTCTTGCCTGCACAAATCAGATTTCAGATATAAATATGGCGCCGACCATGACCATTTCTGTTAAGATAACGAAAATTAGCCTGAAATCAGTCATACCTCAAATTAGCATCGAATTTTAGGTGCGCACTTAACGGGAAGACCATGTACTCGACAAGCTGGGGCGGGAGGTCGAGATCTGGCGGAATTTCCTGCAAGATGCTTGACAGTTGCTGGAGATTAGCGCATGTTGGACTCCTCATGATCAGGACACAGTGCGGCCGCAGTAGCTGGAATAATTTACTCTCCACTGCTGAAGTAGCTGAAGAGCTACTGCTTTCTGTGTCTGCATTATCTGCATCTTCATCAGCACCGGCTGAATCCTGATCAGTGTCCATGTCTATTCAGTGCTTAATTCATTTAAGTACTCCTGCAGACAGAAACTTGTATTCAGCTTGACGTAACTTTCACACATGTTCGCTTGCTAGCCCGCTGTACGAAGCCCGTATAAAGGAAAAACAAGGGCAAGGAGTTGGCGGCATTTCATTCAAAACAAAAAAGCTTTGCTTTAGCTTAGCTTAGACTTTGACTGTTTTGATGAAAGAAATCAAATCGCATTTCTGATGTGTATTCAAGTTAATCAGTGATTTGTGAGTTCATCAGCTCAAATTCAGTTCACCTCCACAATTTCGTAATGTCTTCGTTTCGAGGACGAGTTCGACAGGCCCGGGCCAGCTTTGAGGCGCAGGTTTCTGGTGCCAGCGCCAGCAGTGGACGAAATGGGAGCCAGAGCCCCGTGAGAAGAGGACGCAGTTCTACAGCGCGTGGAGCCACAGCGCGTTCCCTGTCACCTGACATCGCTAACCCCACGGTGAGTGCGTCGGTAGCACGTGGAAGATCGTCTGGACTAATGCCGCCGCCGATGGGTAGGATTGTCCATGGCAAGAGCACACCCAACGCGAGCGCCAACAGTGGAAGCCGTGGTGGAGCAATTGAAAGGGTGCCAGCGCACATTTCCAGAATTGCAAATAGTATACCAACATACTCGTCGTCAGATTCAGACGACTTAGTAAGCAGAAGAGCCCCAATTAGTCACTGAGCACGAACAGTTCAACAGGCAAGTGACTAATTTATTTTGTACTTCATGCAGGACGATGAAGATGATGACGATTCTGATCCTGACACTGAAATGGCACCCAAGAGAAGGGGCAAGAAAACAGCTAACTCCAGATCACCGCGCCAAGCCAAGAAGAGCACGAGCACAGGTAAAAAATCGCCGCAAGAGGAGAGCGAATGCAGCCGTGTGACTCCAACTCAAGGTGGAGTTCGTGCAGGAGTCACTTTGACTAACAAAGAGATGGTCCACAACAGCTTGCTGTACTTCCTCTTGATGCAGCACAAGAAAGCGCCAATAAAGAGGTCTGACATTATTAGACACGCGATGAACGACCAAGGCAAAGCATTTCCAGATGTCATGAAGGACTTGAGTAATGTATTTGATAACGTAAGTGTCTTTGTTTTCAGTTTTAATAGCGGTTCCCAGTTAGAATGTTAGAAATTAACTGATTATCGTATTTCTCGAATAGGTCCTTGGAATGAAGGTTCACGGGCTCGAAGCTAGCACAAAAACTGGCGAGTTCTCATCTTACATGCTGTCGAGTCACTACAATTTGAGTGTCAGCGATATTGTGACCGAGAGGAATTCCGACATGGATTACAAGCGTTCGATTTTGTTCATCCTACTCGCGATTATATTCATGCTGAATAGAAGCATCGAGGAAGGTAACAATTTAGGGTTGAATAATGTTTTTGAAAAAGGATCTTAATCATTTGGCTTGTCCATTGACCATGAGATTCTGTCCAGATACAATTTGGAAGATTCTAACCGAACTTCAGTTACATGAACCCACTGATCCTGTCGAAGAGGAAGAAATAGACGGGGATGACACCATTGGAATCAATACCCACATTAATTTCATTACGAAGAGGCAGGATTTGGCAAGGTTCCTCAAGAAGGTAATGAGATTATGAGTTATGAGACGAGTGACCTCCAACCTGACCCTCTTGATAGCCAATGCCCAATTTTACAAGCTCTTTGTGATTTTTTATCTAAACAGGAATACGTCTCGACAATGTATTTGAACGCCGAGACCGAACAAAATATTACTCGCTACTCTTGGGGGAAGCGGGCAGAAAAAGAATTCAGCAAGTACGCAATTCTCAAGTTTGTGTGCAAATACTTCCCTGGTAAGAAGCCCTGCGACTTTATGGATCAGTACAACATCGTGCAGGAGGAAGAGAGGGAAGCAGTTGAGAAAGACGTGGCAGTCGAAGAGCGAACGAGTGCAGACATGGAAAAAGATCACGAAGCGATGGCGGATGCACTGGCGCAAAGTGAGTTGCGTGGAAATGGAACAAGAGGAGACAGAGACAGCCACGGGTCGCCAAATTTGGACAGCCGGCGAAGGGGAAGATTCGTGCCCATCGACGAAGCAGAAACCGAGACGGAGGGTGCGTCGGGCAGGCGTAGTGGCCGTGTGCAAGGTCGTGTGGTTTGTGGCAAAAGTGCTACTCCAGCAGCAACTGCAAC
Source organism: Mesaphorura yosii (assembly GCA_009869945.1). Classification (NCBI taxonomy): domain Eukaryota; kingdom Metazoa; phylum Arthropoda; class Collembola; order Poduromorpha; family Tullbergiidae; genus Mesaphorura; species Mesaphorura yosii. Next base: position 78,171 of record WIXG01000323.1, on the reverse strand, counting down.
GGATGCCAGCACAAGCCGAAGCCCTGATCGAAGAGCTGCAAGCGCGAGCTCAAACATGAGAAAGCGGGGAAGAGCCATCATAGAAAGCGATGAGGACAGCGAAGCGGATCAGAGCGCGAGCAGTCCGACTACAACTAAAGCGAAGGGTGGCGGCACTACTGCTGCTGCTGCTGCTTTGAATGATGGAGCAAGAATGAGCAAGGGGCGAGCGACACGGAGATCAGCAAAGTCATCCTGACCCCCCCCCTCTACTCAAGTTGGGACTCGGCTCCCGAGTGGAATGTCCAGGCTGGAGTCTCGCTCCGTGGGAAGGGGACACAGACACTTTGGCAACCGTATTTGACGAGAAATTGAACATGGACATCGCTTTGTCGCTTTCACTGCTGCGCCGAACGCTGGAGCCTTCGACGTTGGAGTGTGTATTTTGCATCGTTTTTGAAGCATTGATGAATAGTGAATAGGCATTTTAATGTTAGTCTTAGCCCACTAAGATTGTGCGACATTTTGACAATTTTAGGCCAGTTGCTTGTAGACTAGTTGATTGCTATTGTTGTGTATTTCTGATTCTGATTGCCTTTGTGCGTGCAAAATAAATGATTTCAGTTTAGAAAGCACCTTGCAATTTACCGTTAGAAGTTTTTAGGAAGGAAGTGAAGGAGCACAGATAATTCTAAGAATTACTTTGGGTCCTCGCCTTTGTCTGCACATTATTTAATCATCAACTTCCAGCTAAATTCAATTAATCAAGTCCCTGTCCACCAGTTCAGATTCAGGGACGTTTGGAGAAGGTTCGACCAGAAAAGAAGCACAGTTAAATCCAATCATGATTTTAGACGAAGAGTCTCCAAATTCTGCCTTTCGCATGTCGCTACAGGTTGCAATAGAATTTGATTGTAAGTATGGGAAAGTACGCATTGCACAGGAATTAAGGAAGGCCACGGGCTTCAACTTCAAAATTGCGGGCTGGAAGTTATAATCAGGAACAACTCGTCTCGAAATTGTGTAGCGTATGCATTTGTGATAGTGCGTTAAAGATGAACGAAGTTCTAAAGTAAGCAAGCCTTAAGTTTTTTCCATTTTCGGGCGCTGGTTTTATGTTCAATCTTCCTGAAACCAATCGATAGCTTCTTCTGGAATAAACCTCTGAAAACGCCCCGGCTTTTCTCTGGATTAATTTCTTGCCCTGCCTTTCACGTGTATTTATGCATATTTTACTGGCGTATGCTCATCTCTCTAAAAAATGTTCCGCTTTCCTGAAATCTCGATTGTACGAGATCCGGTTTCAGGTGGTTTGTCACGGGTCGAATTTCTTTGGAAGCATTTGATTTAGAAATACCGAGTAAGGAACAACTCACATTTCTGAGCAATACGTCATTTCGCACTCCAAAAGAGGTTCAAACATGATTCTGGATGAAAAGACTTTTGGTATTGTTCGTCGCGCAATGAAGGTAGCTCTCCTTTTTGGCGTTTGCCCGTTCAGAGTAAATATGAAGACTAGACGCGTGCAACGGATCCGCATTTGGTACTTTCGGTGGCATTACTACGCAAACATAGCTCTCAGCTTTATGGCGCAGCCATGTCTAATCTTCGTTACGTACATTAGTTGGTACTTGACTGTAGGAGGAGTTATTCCAGTCATCGCATTATTGTTTGGGATCAAAGTAGTTTGTATGCACGGATTAACAATGTACGTAGACTACCTCTACGGTTGGGGAAACTGTGCCATGGAACCCATCCGCTGCGTAAACTCGGTGCTCCGCCTATTCAAACAAATCGACGGTAAGTTTCGTCATTGCCATTTACTAGATCTCATTCCTGAATCATTTGCTGCTCTACGTTCAGGAACATTTGGGAAATACTGGACACCGGTTGAAAAGTCGGAAGAGGAGGAGACACGAGTCGTACTGCGGAAAATCTTGAAAATCATCCACCTGTCATTTTCATTCGCGTGTCCAATGATTTTCGGTCTGTTAGTGGGCATTCGTCCTGACATTTGCATACGTGTGACCTACGAATTCATCCGGCCTGTGGAGCTCCTTTTTGGTTTCAAGTTCCCAGTAGTCATCATAGTACTGGGCACAATCCTCGCCTATATTCTCTATCTTTATGTGTCGTTTGGCGTTTTTGCAAGGTGGAATATGATCGTAATCGTATTTACTGCTGGGATATGGGCTACCACTGATTACATTACCAAATTAAGGAGCCGATCCCTTCAAGGTCTGAGTCACACAAAGACTCTCTTCAGGATGTATCAGGAGTTGTTCATGGCCATTGAACTGTTCATGAATTGGGGTGGCCATGTCATGTCTGGAGGTCTCATTCTCTGTGTATTCTTCTCCTGCGTATCGGCAGCCTTCGGACTTGCCTCAAGTGGCACAATACGAGAGCGTTTCGTCTCAATATACATCGTAGTTATCTGCACCATCTTCGCCTCGTTCGTGCTGCAAATGTTTGGAAAGATATGGCTCAACTCAAAACGTGTGCTCAGTGCCTGGAAATCTGAACGACTAGTCATGCATCGGGAGAGAAGCGGCGGTCATGACTTCGAATTCATCAGGATGCAATTTGAAACGTTGCGTCCTATGAAAATTCATCTGAATTCGTCCTACAACTGCGACGAAGTGGCAGTGCTTGGGTTCTGGCACACATTAGTTGATAAGACCATTCTCCTACTCTGTACATTTCCTTTCAAGCAATTTCATTAAAAGCAAAATCCTTCGGCTCCCGATTTTACAATATCTTAGATTAGTTATGGCCCCTGGCCTGACCTTTCAATGCACAATTGAATTTTTAACCTCTTTCGAGGAGCTTCAACTGGTGGACAAAAATGTTTTCCCCATTTCGGACGGACAAAACGACACCAGCATTCTCATCTCGTTTTCCAGTTAGCAATTAAATTATTCTTTGTAGTCATCCTACGGTTCGTCTTCGTGTTGTTTTTTGTGCACATGGAAGTGGCGTGGACTGTGGCCGAAGTGGAACTGCCTGAATAAGATTCCCTTGCGTAATTTCGAGTCCGTTCCATCCCAAAATATTAGCATGGTGACGACAAAAACACTGATCAGTGTAAATATTCACGTGTATTTGTCCATCTTCTCCTTAATCGAAGACAGTTTGTACGCAAAAATCTCAATATCGCAGTTTGACAATTGGGCCTTTTCGCTGATACCCTTCATATTCTTGGCGGTGGGCGTGATCACTTCTGTCATGCTGACTGTTGCTGTAAACATCATTTCTGGATTCTGGACAGCTTCGATTACTCACACCTCAAAATGCCAGCGAGAGCTTCAAGAAAACGAGGGTTGTGGCTATCTGTAACTTAGCATTGACAGGAGCTGGTACGGTCGATAGTACTCTTGAAATTCAACGTTGGAGGTCTGTACTGCATGAAAAAGTCCGCTAAACTGACGAACGTCGGATCTGACATTCAGGACCGCGAGGCTGCTGATAACTTTCAAGTAGAAGAGTCGACCTGCAGTGGACAGACGTAGAATGAAGAGATCAGCGATGCAAACCAGAAACCCGCTGCCGTTTCTCACACAATTATTGTTATTTTTAATACAGCACTTTTATGTGTGAAACAAATTCCTGGCCCTCCAACTAATTTTAGAATAGTTTAGAAAATGAATTATTAAATAAGATTGCTATTAAAATTTCTGCTTAAATGTTGATGACACGCGATAGTTTTTGGATTCGGTTGAGGAGAATGTCACCTTGCTTGATCGTCGCCTGGTACTGGGCATTCTTGCTATCGGGGCGATTCGTCTCGACGACTCCTGCGCGGAAAGCAGAAAAGAAATCAATCAATATCCGTTAAAGTCCCACCGTCATATTAAAATTACTCCAAAGGGTCCTTACCCGCAACTTTGTCAATCTTGCAATGCAACCTCCCGGCCGCAATGAACCGATGCAGCTCGCTATCAATGAAATCCGGACTCACTCCAAACGAGTTGGCCATGTAGTTCAGTGTTAAGCTGGAGTACGACTCGAGAAGTTGTGAGTAAGCCTTGACACGCATCTCTCGAACGTAGAAGCGGTAGTGCGGGTGAAGAAGACGGTCCTTCTTGAGGAGCTGGAGGAGAGTTTCGATTAGATTAGCCAAATATAAATAATGACTTCAAGCATTCAGTGCACAACTCACCGTCTCAACGTCCGCCAACCGCCGAAAGAATAATTCGTATTTGCACTCATACAAACTCGTGACAAACTCCTTAAGCAGAGGTTGAGAGTGCAGCACCTCCTGAATTTCCGCCCCCTTTATGACTTTATCCAGGATCTCATTCCGTGGGAGCGAGACCATAGCAGAGACGACGGTCCACTTGACGAAATCAACATAGTCCATCAGTTCGTAGGAGGTGAAGGTCGATATGGTCTCGAGAAAGAGTTCGGACGCGGTACGGAAATCCCGGATGGCCATCGAGTAGGTGCCCTATAACACAAGTTGGAGTTTAGTCCCTTTATCCTCCAGGATATAATTAACGCACTTAATCAGTATCTGTACCTGATACACCTTCAACCTGTTCCTCCGATCCCAATCCCCGCCCTCATCAATCAAACTCTTCGCCTTGTCCACATTCCTCGTGACGACATCGTGATCCATGTAGAATAATCCAATCCGAATGGTGTGGAAGACAATGTCAAGTCGTTGGCCGAGCGAAACAGTCTTCTCATAAGTTTTTCGGAAGGAAGCGAGCGCTTTTTCTTTATCGCCAATCCTGCACAAGTATTCTGATTTCTTGAGATTAGTCTCGCGTACTTCCATCTCGCCCAAATTCTTCTCAGCGTCCTCGATGAACGCATCCAAATCTTTTATTTTCTCCTCGTTTTCTTTTGCCATTTGTGCGTAGAGTTGGTCGTCCATTACGATCCAGTGTGGCTTGCCGGAGCAGATCTCGGCGTAGAAAGGCGCCATCCGGTCACGGGTGATTACCTCGAGAAGGGAAGTTTTTATCTTCTGCGCCTCGGCTGCGGGTAGATTGGGGTTAGAGTCGAGGATGAAGCGCCACTGGGCCAGTTGCAGGTCCGGGTTCTTCTCGAGGCCTTCGTCGGAGACGATGAGCGGCATGGCTGGAGCTGTTAACTAAATGGCGATACTTCCAAAAGGCTGCGGGGACGAAAAAAATTGAACTTAACTTCAATTCAATAACGAGGCACCACAGCACTTAATTTAATTCGAGGTCCACTCACCTCAAGTAATTATTTCGACTCGTCTGCTGCCTAATTCAACTTGAAATCACGAAAAAGGTTATCAATTGCTGAAATGTCGTAAATTGTGTTGGAATTTTGGTTGAGCGAATCCGGAGACTGAAGATTGAAGAATTGAAGTGATTGAACTCCCAATTGAAAAGACCGCAAGAGAAGAGACTCGGCACTACGCACAGCGAAGATGACGATGACAGTGCAGGATTGCGTTGCAAATAGAAATGCCCATGCATGCCGGTGTAACTTTTTCCTTGCTCTCATGATATTCTCAAACTACGAAACTTTGCATTCGCATTTGGCGTGTGAGCGAGAAGCAAAAGAAGCAGCCGAGCCGCAGAAGGCAGAAGGTGAATGACAGAGCAGAAATTCTAATCTTCCAGTTTCGAATTAAGTCAATTAAAATACAAAGCTACACGTTAAGTAAATATTGTGCTCTGTTTTGGCTTGGTCACATTTGGTTGTTAATTTGCTCCTCACTTCTGGAATTTTTCGGGTTACAATATCATCTGATCAGCAGAAATGGTAAGTGGCGGTTGCCAGTTTGCTCCCAACCCGCTGCCGGCTTATCTCTTTCAATAATCTGACCCATTTTTCAGTCTCTGTCTAATTCCCACATAAATATCTCCCTCTTCACAGTTCCGTAACCATTACGACAGCGACGTGACGACATGGAGCCCGGCTGGACGGCTCCACCAGGTCGAGTACGCGATGGAAGCCGTGAAACAGGGTTCGGCTACTGTTGGGGTCAAGTCTGCTACGCACGCCGTGGTTGTGGCACTGAAACGAGCTTCATCCGATCTAGCTGCCCACCAGAAGAAGATCATTCCCGTCGATGAACACATGGGTGTGTCGATTTCGGGTAAGAATTTTGCTGATTTCGAGTACAAGTTGATTTTTTCTGAGCCTTTAATTTTAAGATTGAATTATTGGTGCAGGCCTCACCGCCGACGGCCGCCTCCTCGTCCGCTACATGAGAATCGAGTGCCTCAACTACCGCTACGCGAACGACACACCACTGCCCCTCTCTCGCCTCCTCACCATGCTTGGCAACAAGATGCAGGGCTCAACACAGGGATATGATCGCCGCCCGTATGGAATTGGATTGCTCGTGATTGGCTACGACCAGCGTGGGCCGCATCTGTACCAGACGTGCCCCTCCGCCAACTACTACGATTGCAAGGCTATGGCGATCGGTGCGAGAAGCCAGGCGGCGAGGACGTATTTGGAGAAGCACTTGGATGAATTAATTGGCTCGGGGTTGAATGAATTGGTGGCTCATGCTTTGAGAGCGTTGAGGGACACTCTTCCGGCGGAAATGGAGCTCACAAATAAGGTAGTCAAATAAGTAAATTAACTTTGATTTTGAACTATTTGCTTCCGTAAGGTTTGCCATCTTAATTTTAATTTCTTTGATCCTTTTGCAGAACGTGAGCATCGGAATCGTTGGAGAAGGCTTCACCTTTGACAGCTTTGATGATGAGCGTGCAGACGTGTACTTGAATCTGCTGGACCCGAGCGAGAGGAAGGGGAAGGGAGCGCCGGCTGCTGATGCAGGAGACGACGATGGTGGCGCTCCACCTCCGGAACCGCCACCCGACGCGGTTCCGCTTCCACCACAGGCAGACGCGGCTCCTCCAGCTGGAATGGACACCGATTAAACCGTAGACATTGAATTGTAATTGTAACTGCTTTTCTAAATCCGAAATACTTAAAATTTAAGAAATGGTTATCTGTCATGCTTATAATAAAATGGTGAATTAAGAAGAATCGGCCCCAGGTGTTTCTACCACCTTAATTGTACTAGTACAATTTAATCAAGCTTGAAACTACTGCAAATTTCATAGGTGAATAAATAAACGAAGGATTCTGCCAGTTTTGAGTACAATCGGGCTCTTCGAACCCGAGCCGGCTCTAATTAGAAGTCGTCCATCCTTTGTCTTTGTTTGGTTTGTTTGCCCTGCCGCTCCGTGCAAACAAAGACACTTCATTTAAATTTAAACTCCTAATCATCGATTAATCTGATTGCATCAGGCCTTGCTTAATGCGCACTATTTTTAGTGCGCTTTTAGATCGAAACTACAGGCAGTCCATTCCAGTTGTGCTTTATGGAGTGTACATTAAACAGTACAGCAATCGGAGCGATGCTGACGCGGACAGCTCTGAACCTCGTCGCCGTGAACGTGCGCGCGGCGTCCTGCACGTTTCTCGCTGCAGGCGCCGTCTGGAATGGCGAAAAGTGTCGGGTGGAACGAAAACCGAGTGCTTGGGCGTGGAAGACGGTCCTCGTGTATTACTGCAATTTCATGGATTGCCTCATTTTTGCGCAGAGCATTTGGAGATTGCGGCGTGTACACTCCGACTGCGACAGCGGCGGGCACGGGATCAAAGCCGAATTCACGAACGCCGTCTCGATTGTTTATCTCATGCTTTCCACGGCGTATTTTGCAATCGTTAATTTTGGTTTCGCCTTCGCCTGGCCGGGACACGAACTCCTGGCGCTCTTCAACCAGCTCCTCACGTCGGCTACGTCGACGTCGCAGTCGGAAGGGAAGAGGATTCGGACTCCCAAAGCGCAGAATCCCATCAAATACTTTTACTACGTGTTTGTCACGTCGATGTTTGGATCCGCCTTCATCTCGGCTTTCGTCGAAGGCCACTACTTGTACCAAGTCACCGGGAGCCCCGAAGCGTCGGCTGCCATCGCGGTGGTCGTTTTTATCGTCGCCTCGCGCGGAATCACGGCTTTCCTCCTCATCGGGACTTACATTTACTTGTACCATCACATCGTGCAGTCTGTCCTTCGTGCTTCCGTGCCGCCCACGCCCAAGCCTACGCCAAGCTTGGACTTGGATTTGGATCAATGCTGTGTGAATTATAGAATGCTTTCCATCTTCTGCAATCGATTTAATTACGGGTCATTCTCTGGACTCGTGGTTCCGGTAATGAAGTGCGCCGCGAGCTCGAATACAATGCTGCTTCTCATGGTTTTTGTTGAAATACGGCACGGTGACCACAGCAGCAGCAGCAGCGGCAGAAGCGAGTGGGCCGTGGCGGTGTCGCTGGCGTCCCTCGTCTTCTTGCTGCTCGCTGTCAATCTGTACGTCGTCTTGACGGTTGCCGTAAGTGTGATGTCGGGACTCTGGACGATTTCATCCAAGTACATTTCCGGCCTCAAACGCCAGCTGACTGAGACTGGGACTGAGCACCACCACCGCCGCCATGGAAGAGAATATGCATACGCACGCCAAATTCTTCGGTCTCTCGCGCCCCTCAAATTCACTGTCTGCGGGTTGTACGGGCTGGAGAAGAAAGCCAAACTCACATATGTCGCATTTCTCGTGTATGCAACTGGAAAAGTGATGATTGCGTTCAAATGAACGACAACTGCAAGTTATCTGCTAGTGTTTACGATAGAAATGCGTATTTTAATCTACATTGTAAATAAAAATTCGACATTGGGTGATTTCGAATTTTCTGATGCTGAATTATTTATCATTATTTATTAATTATGCTAATTTTGCTTTGCATATCTCTTTTTGTGATCAAATTTTGCAGTCGTTTTTCGTTGTCATTTGTCTTTCCAGACACGCAGTCCGAAATCCTGAATGTGGAGCCCACAAGTCACCCGGCACATGGACTCCCCTCAGGAGCAGCAAAAATCAAAGTCTTGGTCCGCGTGAGGCGCTCGATTCGAACCCGGAGGAATTGGCCCCCCTCCTAAAGTCAAAGGACAAGGCGGGGAGGTGGCGCTCCCCGTCCACAAAAGTCAAAGAGTCGTGCGTCTGCGTCGGAGCAGCTGAACCAACAACGGAAACAGCGAGAGGAGTCTGCTGGGGGCTTCACTGGAGGGGCGAAGGCGGCGTGGATTAGAGTAACGTAGAGTATTTCGTGGCGAGAAGGTCTCACTCTCTCGTCTTTCTTTTTTCATAATCACTTATATATTTACATATATATTTTGATGTGATTTTTCTCTTTTCTCTAAATTAAATCCGTGTCTGGTAGCTAAAAAGATGCCCAGGAATCCAGTTTGCAAGGTGTATATCATTGATATCAGTGATATATTAACCTGCAACCCTGCGTACTCAGCGGAGTGACATGCCATTTTCTTGCGTGGAAAATGATTTCTCTCGTTGGTTATTTGTTATCTCCTTTAAGTTTTTTTCACTGCGATATTGTGAGATCAAGTCAGCTCAATGGCATGCTCTAATTTTGCCAGCGCCGAAATTGTCACTGGAAAGATTCCGACAATCGATAGATTTGAGAGAAGAAGGAACATTCTTTTCAAAACTCGTTCATCTGCATTCAAATTTGTCTTCTCCGAATGGATCAAATGTAATAAATTTTACTAAACTGACCCATTTGTGTTTGTAGATCACAATTCCAGTTAATTTCAATATGTTGAATTGACTTTCACCGAAGAGAAAAAGAAAAGAAACTTGTTGATTAGATTCGCTTACATTATACTTGTCGTTTCTCGTCGGTCTAATTATAATTCTTATCTACAAAGTAATTAATGGAATCGGACTTGCACTTGAAGAAGCTGAGTACGTGCTCACGAATCACGCAGAATCTGTACTCACGTGAGTCAGACTCCGGATTTAATTGTTAATACGAAACTGAGCATGAGTACGGGATCATTATTTGACTGTACTCACGTGTATACGATACTCATACTCATATTGAAGAACTGATTGTTAATTCTATCCTAAAACGACATCAATTTTTCAAGTCCGAGTGGAGAAATTGGCACAGCTGACTGTTGCCTTGACTTGATGCACTTGAAAAGTACGCGACGTTAATTTGCAATTCTGAATAACATTTGCAGACTGGAATATTTTTGCAAACGAATGCTTATTGACTTGCGGTACAGTTCTAAATTAAGCGCCAATTCATCTCCTCCATATAAGAAAGCATGATGGACTCAATTCTGCGACGAAGGTTTACTCAATTAAGCGCTAATTAACGCTCAGGCAAGCTAAAGCCAAATTATTCCGCTTCAATTAAATGGCGTTAATTACATTAATTAGCTATTTAAATGTGCATGCAGAAAAATTTTCAGAGACTCAGGTTGATTCGAGATATTTCCATATTAAGAATGAAAGCCCTTTTCGCACTTTTTGTGGTACTCCTTCCCTTGGCCCTGGGAGGCACGGCCGAGGGCGGCCCCGAAATCACGACAGTTCCGGAGCCGGAGGTGAATAAGTGCGCTAAATTCGCGCCAAGGGAGAACGCCGCCGTGTTCAATGAAACCATGCAAAAATGCGTCGTGGGGCTAGGAGAACTGTGTGACCCGAGCTGGCCCGACTCGGAATACCAATGCGGATCGGGTGGGGGTGGAATTTGTGTGGGTTCCGGACGTAGGGTCTGCGGGTGCCCCCAGGACTATTTTACGGTGCACCTGGGTAACCTCAGGACATTTGATCTTCCTGAGTTCCGAGGGCACGGGCGTGGGTAAGAAGCGTGCAAACGCGTGTGATCTGTAATTAAAAAATCATGGTGATATTTTCTTGCCCGCAGGGGACACCACGGTGGTCATGGTTGGTACCCTCCCCTTCAGGACTTCACCTGCGCCGCTAGGCGGACCCTTGGCGAATCGTGCGCCGATTCGTCGGGAAGTTGCCAGCACGGCCTATCCTGCCGGTCCAACGTTTGCACGTGCCAGGACGGGGAATGGAACGGTGCCCGCGGCGTGTGCCTTGGCCCTTCGTACTGCAACAGCATGAACCTCTTCTACGACCCTTTGACGAAGGATTGCTCTTGCTACCTGAGTGCCCGGTCGTGCCCCGAGCTTGAGGGCAAGCCCGCGCCCTGCCCTCCCAATTCAACCCTGACCGGTGGCCGGTGCGAGTGCGGCGAAGGAATGCGGGCTATGTGGCGGGACAGGCGCTGCGGTCCGGTACGTAGGTATGATGAAGCTTGTGAGATGGTGCAGGACCCTTTCGGTGGCGATCGACCCGATGATCCCTGCAGGGACGAGACACGCTGCATTGAGGGCAAGTGCCGGTGCGGGAACGGGCGGATTTGGGACTTTGCCGCGCGGAAGTGCGTATTCAAAGCCGGGGACAGGTGTCAAAGTGGTGGAACTTGCGCGGCCAATATGCGATGCACATACGGAACGTGTTCAGGGTGCCAGCAGCGATACAGGCGCCCCAGCGGCCACTGTGGGCAAGGGTACGGGGGTGAATGCTCCCGTGCCGAAACGGGGGAGGCGGCATGCGCCCAGGGGCTACGCTGTGTCAACCGCCGCTGCGTATGCCCTAACCTGTTCAGTCAAGTCTATGACGAGGGGCGTGACATCTGCTTGACCGTTATCGGTGGACCTTGCTCAACGGTCACGACCTGTGTGGATCTGGCGCACTGCAACCCGGGGACCGGGAGATGCGAGTGTAATGAGGCGCCTGGGGAGACGGTACCCCTCAATAGGACACGTTGCTTTCGGGCGTTGCCACATGGCGAGCACTGTTATCATCCTGAGCATGCCTGCGAAGCTACCAAGGGACTCGTCTGTGATGAGGGCACCAGGAAATGCGAGTGTGCCAGCCCTGAGCTGATGTACCACCCCGAAAGCGGGGCCTGTCTGTCCCGAGAAGGGGGGCCGTGCGGGGAGCACGATGTGGCGGGCAATATTACACTGAGGTGCCAAGCTGGACTTGAATGTCGGGAGCAGCCCGAGGAGGGTGGAGGACACGGGATGTGCCAAACCCTGGCGGCACCCGCAGACAACGAAATGCACATTGACCTCGCGGCCGAAACAGCGCCGAAGTCCCCGTGACACACTTAGAAGATGGTGGTGCCCACTCGAGGTCGCTAACGAACCGAATTGCATAGCACTTGCACCGATTTGGAAATCTAATTTGCTGCTGTATAAGAACGTGCCAATCCTTAAACGAATTCGAGAATTCAAAAAGCTGATTTAAATTAAATTATAATTAATGCTCATGAACACTAATTTCCACCTTAAATGCGTAATTAAATTGACGAGCTGTGTGTGCACAATTTGGTCATAATGAGCGCAAAAACTAGTCAAAATGAACTTGCAGAAAATCCAGCCACTACCGATTGGGTGAACTTTGACATTTCTTTGTGTAAAGTTAAAGTGAAATTCAAAATTGGAATTTCTGCTTGTACAATTTTGCGCTTGTTTTTCGCGCGTCTGTGGGCTGATTTCTTTGCATCGCAATTAATAGCTTGCGCAAGCAATGAACTCTGCAGTTTAGGGGTGTCATCAAATATTCTCACCTCAAGAAAACAACTTTGACCTAGAATGAATCGAATGAGTGCGTAGCATTGGCACGCTTTTAATTCTTATCATGTCACCAAGATTCTGATCTGATCTTCGTCAGTGAGCGAAATCTTTTGCCTCATTTGAAACTCGGTTCTTGCCCTGTGCAGTCGACTTTTCACAATACAACCGACTTTGGTAATCGCGAAGATTCTTTGGGTTGCGGTTTTGTCACTAATTGTAATTGCGTCCGCTCCGGGCCGGGTCAAGGGTCAAGAGTGGGACATAGTGCGATAAGCCGGACGTGATGACGTGTTTGCGGTTGAGAGCTTCCCGCTGTCATTCTACTCCTCCAAGGCTCCGCCGCCTTATTACGGGCCCGAGAGTACATCTGGACTTTCAAGATAGTCGGCAACTGCAGCCTTGAATTTCGGCCGACCCACTACGAACGAGGGGGTGTGGACTGCAAGGCGCAGTACTTATTGATGGTGCGAGTTTCTTTCACCGGGAATTCTGCTGTAACCTCTTGGAAATGTCTGTTTTTGCGTGCGCAGCAGCTAACTATGAATTGCCAGTGTATCAAAGAAGAAGCAGACGATGCAGACGGCTACAGCAAAACAACGCTCAAGATCATTTGCGCGGCTGTCCAATACCAAAAGCTTCAGTGCGCCCAGAGTGACGAGTACAGTGATCACAGTCACAGCTCCAACCACAGTCTCCACTTGATTTTGAATGTTCGTGTAAAATTGGTTCTTAGCAATTTTGATGGATATTGTTCAGGAATAAGACGATGAAAATGCACTGAATGTTCATTTGCGTCATAGTTCTTAAAAAAGTATTTTTCCAAAATTAAACTTGCACCGGCCAATCGAACGGGAATTCGAAACTTGGAATGGGGCGAACCGACGACACGGAAAAGGCGATTGAGTCAGGAAATTAAACTTGATATTCACAGTTTCTTCAATCAATTATTGAAGATTCGGTTCATTTTGGCCAGTCATCATTAAACTTGAATCTGCACATGGATATTGTTAATTTTTTCTAGTCGTATGTCGTACCTCACGGAGGATTTTGGTCGAAACTTTTCCGCTGTCTGCTGATTACAGACGTTTTCAACTACAGATGCAAATACTTCCGATTCTGCCTGACTCGGATGACGATCTGCGGTCAAAGCCCTCAGTCGCATAAGTTATTCTCCTCTTAATGATGATTTGCACTGTACCAGATGTCTCGTCAATCTTGTTTCATTTTAATATGCTTGTAGCTTGTATAAAAATTAGTATTTACAAAAACCGTGTCCAAATTTAATTTATTCTAGATCCTGTCCAGGCCTCATCGGCACATCATCTTCACTTGCTGCATCCTCGTGCTCGTTTTCACTCTCTTTCGCCACCTTCAAAAGCTCCATATTGCTGATTTGGAACGATGCACGTCGGCCGCTAAATGTCTGAAAGAATTCAACGGTTTAGTGCCTGGCTGACTGCACAATGCACAATCGGTATGCATTTGTTCTTACTTCTGCTGCAATCTGCCTCAAAATTGAAGCGCTCGCTTTGCCCGTGTGGTCCACCATCGAAGACAAGTGTCCCAGCGGGTTTTCAAGCAATTTGTGAGGGTGATCGTATTCCTAAGCACCGAAATGCCGAAATATTAAATGGTACTGAATTGAAAGGGCTGAAATCTGAAATCACGAGTTTACCTTCAATATTCCGTTGTCCAGCACCAGAATCCGATCACAGTCCATTACGCTGTGGAGTCGATGCGCAATCGTGATTATTGAACAATCAGCGAATTTGGTGCGAATCGTACGCTGAATGAAATTGTCTGTTCTCGGATCCACGTTGGCCGTCGCCTCGTCCATGACAATTACTTTGTTGCGGCGGAGGATAGCTCGGGCAAGGCACACAAGCTGGCGCTGGCCGACGCTGAAGTTGGAGCCGCCGTCAGCCACTTTAAAGTCTAGGGCATCGACTGCGTCCTTGAGCTCCACGTCCTCCAGCACTTTCCAGAGGTCTCCGTCGCCAAACTGGCTGAATGGATCTAAGTTGTAGCGGACGGAGCCCGAGAAGAGCACAGGGTCCTGAGGAATGATGCTAATATTCCGTCGCAGGTCGTGCAGACCAATTTCATTGATGCAGACGTCGTCGATGAAAATTTGCCCTCTTGGCTCAGTCATGCGAAACAGTGCGGCGATGATGCTGCTCTTCCCAGCTCCCGTTCGACCCACGATACCAATCTTTTCCTGTCCTCCTATGTCAAATGTGAGGTTTCTCAGGACGTCATTCTCTTCGTAGGCAAGTGACACGGATTTGAACGCGATGGCTCCGTCCGTCGGCCAATTTGACGGAGGTTTCTTGTCCGGCTTCGAATCGAGCGTTGCTTCGGGCTCAAGTTTGGCGTACTCCAATGCGCGCTCGACGGACGTCATCAAATTCTCAGTTTCGGCTGACTGCCGCATTCCCCATTGAAAGATTCCACTCATCACGAGCGCAGACGAAATGGCAAGGCCGACGTCTCCGGGAGCAATGTCAATTACTGCAGGGAATGCAGAAAATTGCGTAAATGCAAAAGTAAACGAAACGCCGCGAAACACGAAAATTGCAAATTGGCTGACTGACCTCCGGTATTCCCCATTACCACGAAACTGAACGTGACAGTTGTCAGGAAGACGATCGAGACCATCTCGAGCCAAATGCCAAACCAGCGGCTGGCCGATATGAAAATGTACCACGCAGACGAGTGGAGATCTTGGTGTCCATCAAACTGGCTCACAAGGATTGCCTGTGCCCCGCACGCTCGAATTGTGGCCAGACCCTGCATCGAGCTAGCGAGATGCGTGAAGAGCGGGCTTCGAGCGACGGACTCGATTCGTTTCACATCGCGACCCGTGCGAATGTAAAATCGACGGAGGAGGAAGAGCGCGATGACGAGGATGATGGCCGGGAAGATGATGTACCAATTTGAGAAGACGACGACTGCGATTGTGCCGATCATTAGTAAGAAGATTGAGAGCGCATCGAAGAAGGCAGGTGGGAGGAAGTCGTCCATCGAGCCGACGTCCTTCGTAAACCGGTTCATGACACGACCGGATGGATTGTCGTCGAAAAACTTGGCTGGGGCCCGAATCAGGCTGGAGAACATTCGGTTGTGAACACGGACTCCGATCCGCATGCAGTACTGAAAGAAGAGGACGGCACGGTATGTCGTCACCGAGAAAACGAGGAATGTGAGCCCGGCGTAGATCCAAATGTACGCGTCTTCGCCCAAGTAATCGGGCTCTTTTGGGGCTTCCAAGCTCGGGTTCGAGTAGGACTCGTTCAATTCGTTATAACGGTCAAGATCCTTCAGCCAAACACGTCGATTTTCCTCGTCGTTGGTCCATTTTGAGAGCCAGATTTCAGAGGCACAGTAAATCAATTGCGCGAGAATGAAGCCTATCGCGAGCAGGAGCATTGCGAAAAGCGACTCGCCAGATCGAAAGTATTCCCAGTACAGCGCCGCGCCGACGGACCCCCCAGCCATTTTTTCTGCGTGCGCCTTGGGCTTGTCTCCCTCCGCATCGGCCGCGCTGTCGTCCTTGACTGAAGTCGATTTCTTGCTCATGCCCACATTTACACCGGTTTTTGCCTCCTCCTGCTGTCGAATTACGCTGCCTTTTCGATCTTCTTCTGATTCCGATGCGATGAGAGTCATAAAATCAAGTCCCGTGTTGATCAGTTCGTCGTAGCTGCCTTGGGCAATAATTTGACCCTGAAACAAAAAATGACATCAGATCAGGTCACTTCTTCTAAGGTCATTGTGACCTTTTCCACACCTCATTAAACACGATGATATGATCAGCTTGTGGCAAATACTGCAGCTGATGAGTGACCAAAATCCGGAGCTTGCCTTTCAAATGCAACTTGATACACTTTTCAAAAATGTGGCGGCTCACTGTAATAAATTAGTTCTCAAGTTGCATATGCTTCCACTTTCCTCGACATGCTTCAGACTTATTTACCTCTTGCATCCACAGCACTGAGCGGGTCATCTAGCAAATACACGTCCGCAGGGCGATAGAGCGCTCTCGCAAGATTCACACGCGCCTTCTGCCCGCCTGATAACGCGACGCCTCGCTCACCCACGATCGAATTCTCCCCGAATGGCAGCTGCTTCAGGTCGTCTTCGAGTGCGCAGACGTGAAGGATTTCGTTGTAGCGTTCGGCTTCGAAGTCCAGTCCAAACAAAATATTTTGGCGGAGGTTTCCAGCGAAAATCCATGGCTCTTGTGAGGCATAGGTCGTGGAGCCTTGCAGAAGGCAGTGGCCTCCTGTGATTGGTAGCTCCTTGATTATTGCGTGGAGCAAGGATGTCTAGAAAGAATTCAGTGGTCGGTCGTGGTTATCCTTGCTGCAGTCCTTGGTTACTTGATTTAATTAATGGGCTTGCCTTTCCGGAGCCGACAGCTCCCACAACCATCACAAGCCTGTCTCCACGTAAATCAAGGCTCACTCGATTGAGGGTTGGTTTTTCCCTGTCACAACCCCAGCTGAGAAAAGGGAACGAAAAAGCCAAGGAAAATTTAGCGTTGTACTCTCAGAGTACTTGGAAGCAAGGATAAGTCCTGTGTGGCTAACCTGGCGCTTACGTTGTCCATTTTGAGCTGAGCCTCCCTGCTAAAATTGGAATTCAGATCCTGGATTGCGGCCACGTCGCCCACGTTCATGCCCACCGACGTCTTTTGTTCGTCGAGCAGCAGGAGCGTCTCGATCCGATTCGTGGAGACGATGAGCTCGCCCACGCCCGCAGCGGCAAGCGGGACAAAACTGATCATGACGTGGCGGAGGACGTTGAAGACCGACACGGCGAAGAAGACCTTGTCCGCAGTGAGTGGGTGGTCCGTTGAAACGTAAATGAGGAGCGTGAAGAAAGTCACGACCTTCGAGCTCGAAATGAAGAGCGACATGTAAATGCCACGGACGTAGGCGGTCTTTCTCAGGATTTTTACTTCATACTTGCGGACAGAGTCCACGAGCTCAGAGAAGGGCCGCTCCCACGCGTACATTTTTATCACTCGCATAGCGATGATGATCTCGTTCATGAGCCGACCCCGCTCGTCAGTTCGTTTCGCAATTTCGGCGCGGTAGAGTGTGAAGAGTCGGCCGATGAGGTCTATGAAGCAAATGCGGGAAAATACGAGAATCAAAATCGGCCTGCAGGCTGAAGAAACATGAAACTTACACTGCATAGGCGAGAGGAGGACGATAAACCCAATTCCGCCCATGCACGAGTAGCCAAGGTCCATCCAGAGCAGCACAGCGAAGATGATCGTCTGCACGGGTCCGATGAAGAGATGCGGCGTCATGAATAGGTAAATGTCAAACCGATTCACGTCGTTCGAGAGCAAGTTGACGAGTTGGCCCATCGTTGTCGTTTTCCCGTCTCCGCCTGACGACGACGCCTTGCTCAGGCGCAGGGCTTTGCGGTAAATGAGCGACGACGTGGCGATACGGCACTGCATTCCCACGTGCTGGATCCCGAATACGTTCGGATGGAGGAGGAGCGTCCAGACGAGCGTGGAAAGGCACAGGCCACCTGCGTAGAGGTACTGATTCCTCTCGTTGTGCTCCTCCTCCTGTTTTGCCGCCGAGAAAGTCTCAATCAGCCATTTCAGGCACATCGTCTGCATAATTCGGACGACCCACTCGTTGAGCGCCATGAAGCAAGCGTAGAACGCAAAGCGGCGGCTAAAAACGGCCAGAAGCGCCCGGTAAAATTTGGGTGGCCGACCCTTCGACTTGGAGACCTCGACTTCTTTGTCCCAGGCCCTGACAGATCAGAAACGTGTAAGTAGCCTTATAAATTCAAATTATAGCGCCTTCTACTTACACTTCGAGGTAGTCGCCCAGATTTCGAGACACATCTTCCCGCAGTGGATTATAAATGTCGTTGAGCTCGAGATCCTTTTTGTACCCCGTGCGGAGGAGTGGAAAGACCCACCAGAAAAAGAGCTTCGAGAGTGGATTCGTCCTTTCTCGTGGGTTCGGGACATCTTTCTTGAACTCGAAGTCCATGCTGATGCTGAATCTGCCCCAGATTCAGACTCGACAGATTAAAATGTGTTAATGTAACTGGAACGTGGTTTTTAAATAAAGCGAGTGGAAAATTAATTCACGAATTAGGTCATCAGGTTTTGCGTTTGGTTTGTCGTCGTGTGTGGCCTCACAAACGAGGTGTTGACGAGCAGAGCAAAGCAGAAAGAACGAGATTAAAGGCTAGACAGAACAAAAAGGCGACATGCGAGTGGGTGACAATTTTAATTTTAAAGTCCCATTCCAATTATTTCATCGCAGTAGCGCTGCTGATAAGCTTCAGTACTCATTATTCATGGATTATGGCTGCTGTTGGAAATAGTGTCAAGCACGTCAGACGTCATGTCAATGCACTGAACGTGGCTCAATTCACGTCCAGAATAACTGCAAACTGATCACGGAAATTTATTGTGATTCTGAAACATAATAATCGCATGGTTATTGGTTACTGCTTATGAGCACGCAAGCCACGCAATGGATATTTGATTGTTCCTTGTCAGTTGTCACGTCGTCTCTTGCTGATTAGATAAGTTAGACTTCAATTGGCTTGGGCTCGGCTCGCACTCTCAATTGCAAAGGTCAAGGATCGGCCAACATCAGACGGCTTACGGCGATCACGCTCACGCGGTCTGGCGCTCCGTCATAACGATCTTATGTGGCTTGGGTGAAATGACCGTCTTGATAATCAACTCCGTGCTGGGGTTCGGGTTCGCAGGATCCGTCGACACCGAAAACTTCTGAAACAGGCTCGCCGTGAAGAGGAAGAGTTCGTCACGCGCGAGGGTCTCCGCGGGACAAATCCGTTTTCCCACCGAGAAAGGCATGAATGCGTCCTTCTTCAGAATCGTGGTCCCGTCTTTGGAAATGAACCGAGTCGGGTCGAATTCCTTGGGCTTGTCCCAATAATCCTCGTCAAAGTGCGCTGCGTAAATGTCCGGCATGACGATCGTGTCCTTCGGGATGAAGTAGCCGTGAAAGTCAGGAATGTCGACGAGCGTGCGGTGCATGACGGAAATGAGCGGACAAAGGCGGAGGACTTCGTGGATCACGGCTTCTGTGTACGGCATGGAAGGGCGGTCGCTCAGAGACGGGAGACGGTAGCCACCAACGACGCGATCGATTTCGGAATGCATTTTCGCCTGGCACTCGGGGTTCAGAGCCATGTAAAGGAAAATATTGGTCAGGGATGTGCTTGTCGTCTCCGCCCCGGCCGAGAAAAGATCGACGAGGACGTACAGCATCGAGTGTTCTAGAAAAACAAGAGCGGGCCAGTCAAGAGTCGAGTCAAGGATGCCAAGGACAGCACAGCGTCTTAAGTCCAATTTACTGATCTTACCTCCTTCGGGCCCATAAAAGCCTGACCCGGGCTTTGCATTCGCGATCTCGTCAAAGTACACATCGAGAAATCCCCTCGGCTGGCCCAGAACATGTCCTTCTTTGTGTTTGGTCGTGAATTCCCTCACAAAGTCCACAATTCGAAACGCTTGGCTCATCATTTGGTTGAACCCAAACACGTTTGGCCCGATGTGGGACAGAAATGGCATCAACGTCGAGAGCGATGCAGCCGAATCGGCTGCTGGGAAGGTCGAGTTTACTAGTTGCAGGATTTCCAGCAGTTTCGGGTCATCCTGCTTGAAACGCTGACCAGAAATGATTTGCCAGAGTGCGTTCAGAATGGCTGCATTGAACCGGGAGATGGTGGATATTGGAACGCCCACGTCACGCCTGAAATGTTCGATGAGCTCGACGATCTCATCCTGGACGATGGACTCCATCGACTTCTTGCCGAAACCAAAGTCACGCAGATGCTTCAGGGCAAAGCGGCGTTTTTCAATCCACTCGTGGCCGTCAGTGAAGGCGATGCCCTTCGGAGTCCCGCCGCTCCGCTCGCAGACAGGGCGAAGTCGAGGCCGCCCGGAGAAGTCCATGCTGCTCATTGACTCCTTAATCATTTTGTAGTCGTTGATGACAATCACGGGGTAGCTTCCGAAGACGAGACTGATGACGGGGCCAAACCGCTTCTTCATCTTCATCATTGTGCGAAAGGAGTCGGTGCGCAGGAGGGGAAGGTGGCCGACTATCGGGAAGCCCCATGGCCCTAAAATGCAAATTAATTAGTAACCCACAAATTAACTGAACATTAGTTAATTCTAATCTACGATCTACCATTAATTAATTCTTTACCTGGTGGATAATTTGGGTGCGGCCTACGCTGACTGATCAAGTAGAACAAGAAGACAACCACGACTTGAAAGAGGAGGAATTCCGTCCACATTTTGAACCACGGCACAGCTGATCTGAGGGCAGGACGGGGCAGTGAATAGTGCGAAGAGTCGAAGAGGACGACGGTGGGGTTTCTAGCCCGATCCCAAGAGCACGAACAGTCAACTGAAAATGGAAATCAAGGCTTTTTGGTTACGGGTTGCATAACTCAATAACTCAATTAATTGCTAATTCATTATCTCTATGTCGTAGCCGTAGCCTCTCACCTTAGCCAGTTCATAAGAGGGCAATCTGCATGCTCACTCAGTCGCCCGTAAAATATGTATGGTAGTGTCTGCTTGTTACTCATTCAGCTGGCCACCACCTGCCTTATCAGTAGACACTTTGCACTACACTCACTCGCGAAATGGAAATGCACAAATACCAAATCGGCCAAGGCCGAGCTCGTTGGAGCGTAGAACTTTCAGTGGCCGTGCATTCATCGTCGGGCGATTTGTAGACAAGAATTCCCTACACATGCGCATGTCGGCCGTCGGCGAGCACGGAATTTTAACCCGTTAGTGCATAATTGCAAATATTAAAGCATTTATATTAGAATTGATATTGCTGAATTGAATGTGGTGTGACTCGTAGCATTCCTGTCTCCTGTAACTACTCATGCGTGCTGGTCGCGCCTGTTGGGGTGTTGGGATTTGTTTAACAAATTCACTCATTATGACGCCTTTCTTCATGGGACTGATCATGGACGGCTATGCGGAGATTTGGCTGGCGGAGTTACGCAATTATTCTAGAAAAATCATAAAATCAATTTGTTTGTCAAATCAAATTTATTCATAATGATTTAGCATCTCCAATCTATGAATTTTGGGGCTGACTTCCCAGGACCAGCCAGAACAAGATGAGTCCTCCATTGTTTAACAACCGCGACTCCACTTACCGACAGCAACACAGCCCTAATTGGAAACGCCTGTATGACCTTGGAATCCATTGAGATCGGCTCATTTTATCCCCGCTCTAGAAGCCATGCACACCATTTCGACCTGATGCATGGAATCCAAAGTTCGCTCAAGCCAGTCCGCACACGAAAATGCTGGTTCATTTATTCCGAGATCGAAGAACGGGCGTGCCTGAGTGGTAAAGCGGGAAAAAGGGGCAATGGGTGCGCAAGTTCGGCGAATCGTTAGGTTCCACTCCATGCGATTTTCCAAGAAAATTCATTAGCCACTTCACCACTCTCAGAGAGGTTTCATCACTCTTATTGTTGAGTGGTCAGGCGGTTAATTAAGAAGAACGGGAGAAATCATCCACCTACATTTCATCACGCAATCTGGAAAAATTCAAACCTCTCTCTGCCCATAGCTCGTGAAGTTCATGATTCAATCGAAGCCGGGTGACGAGGATGACCTTCATGAGTACATGAATTTTCCTGTCACGATGTCCATCCCTCATCCATTCCTCACCTTTGTCGTATTTGTTTACGAGCGAGGATTCTTTCCAGCACAGCCAACAGCAACTGCCTTATTCGATGATAAAGAAGAGGATAATGCTGATGAAATGGAGGAGAAACAACAAATGGAGCTAAACCGGGCAGAATATGACTTCGAGTGAACGGTTGTCCGAATTTGGACCACACGAAACCCGACATCAACACGCGTCCCCGTGTCAGGAATCACTTGGGAATAGTCCCGAAGAGTGGAAGAATACAGAGCTTCCCAGTTTTACATTTCGTGACCCAACATTTGAACCAGTTTATTTATTCAACTTAATAAACCCGGCATAATTAAAGTGTAGCACTACTGAATTACTAAGTGTTTATCAGTTTTTTTCCCCCGACAATTCGAATTCGTGGGGATTCAGAATTAGGTTAAACCTCAACCCAAGTGTTAATGTCGCCGAAAAAATTCGGGTGGGGATCCACGCGCCATTCAAAGTATCCGGAATTAGCCAGCAATCATGACCATCAATTATTCGAGACGGATGAGCAACCTGAGGCGGAAGGTTTCGACATCGGTCACTTCGTGTTGAACAGAGAACCATACGACATTCAATAATTTCAAATCCACGATCTTCTGTGCCAGCCCTAATTGGGTGAATATTCAACCAAGATAGTGAAGGCTTGTTCAGTTGTGTTCAGTTGGTGGCGGGGAGAGAGCAGCCAACAGAATCCGTCTCGGAATTCAGCTCCTTGCCGTCGAGGTCAAAATCGGGCAGAGACGGAGGAAGATGCTGGGTTGGGAGCAAGCGCCCAGCCTGCATTACTAACCACGCTGAATTATATTCACGTATTTAATGTGTACGCGTTTCGCCTATCTTTAAGGTCGAATCAAAGCTCACTAGCTTAATCCGGGTATGTCCACAACTCACTTGAATATTCAGCCTCAGATCCAGCAATCCTCACATGATCACAGAATACATACAAGACAAGAGAAGACGCCAATACAACAAACTCCTCGCAGGCAACTCCATTTGGTATTGTCGGGGGAGGGGAAGGGGCCCCGCCCATTGGTTCCAACCGACACAGAGCCCAACATTTTCCAAACTCCCTTCTGAGGGCTCCCTGAGCTGAAGGAATGCTTCGACGAATTCTTCAAAAATGGCAACGAATTTAAGTCTACGTAGACTCTTTCAAGTTAATTTATCTCAAAACTCTATCTTTAATTGTGTATGACGTTCTTTTGTTAAGGTCAATTCCTGAAATAAAATACGACGACTTTCTAGTGAACTACTAATTATTAAATTACTTGGGTCTTCGACGAATTCTTATTCAATGTTTTAAGCTTGCGTAAAATTATTCAGGTTAAAATTGTTATAGACACTTTTTGTAAGATAATATTGCTATAGACAGTATTAGTTACTCAAATAAAATAATGCAGTGAAATTAAATTATCAATTAAAATTTTTAATTTATTGACATCAACACAGTCAGTAAAAAACTGGACCACGCACAAATTTACGATGTTTTGGTCTTTTTCCGAGATGCCGCCGCCGTCCTGGCCGAATGAAAAGCAACCCTTATCAGAATGTCCAAAATTAATTTCAACACGAACAGCACTGCTAGCAACACAATTGCGACTGTTGCAAAGACGAATGCCCACACATCGAGTAGTCTTCTCTCGTACCAAGTCTGATTCCTTGACAGGGGCTTCAGTACCGACAATTCATCGCCATGTCGGTGGTGGTGGCGGAGCACGTACTCCGTCCACCACGTCGCCGTCTGAACCCCTGTTTCGGGCCGGTCGTTGAAAAGCTGGGACGCGGCCTTGATGTTGGAGGTGAAGCTCGGATCCGACGTGACTCTGTCGATGACTTCGACCAATTCTTGTTTGGTGACGGTTGCCGACTCCAGCTGCAGGCCGTACCCGTTCTTCTTTACCCGAACTGCATTGTAATCTTGTTCGGCAAACACAGGCATGGCAATCATCGGCACTCCAGCACAGATCGCTTCGTGAGTGCTCAACAGACCGCAGTGCGAGATGAAAGCTCGCATTTTCGGATGTGCTGAAAATCCGAACACCGAGCATAAATTACACATTACAGTTAGCAAATTCACAGTGACTTACTCAGCAGCTGCTTCTGCGGGCTCCATTTCAGGGCGAGCACATTCTCTGGCAGTTCAATTTCAGGCTCGCCAGCGCCAGCACCTTTTGTCTTGAGAATGAATTTCAGGTACTTCATCTCTCGAAAGACTTGAGTAAAAGTCTCCAAGAGTCTTGGGTGATAGTAAATGTCGGCGTACGAGCCGAATGAAATGTAAACCACGCCACGGTCGTCAGTGTCCAAGAAATCAGCAATTTCCTGGAAGAAACAGCAGAAAGACACCATATTTTTAGTTTTTTTTTTACAATTTTAGACTTTAAGCGCAAGAAATTACTTTTGGAAGGTCCGTCCCTTTCTTCCCGTTATCACACTGCGTCCCTCCAGCCGGCACCACAAACGGGGGCAGTGACCTCGCGTAGTCCTCCGAGAAATGTGTGTTTATCAGCATCAGGCTCGTCTTCTGTTCAATTTCGGCAATCGGTGGAATATTTCCAATGTTTCCGAGTGTATCCGCGAATATTGCGTCAAGCTTTCCGTAATAAAACCAAGACCGCCCAAATTGCCATAGCATCGGATGCAAAGTGCCCCAAACTCGCTGCAGGAAAGAAACCCCGCCGCCGTAGGCATCGCCGGTGCCGGGAAACACCGTGTCCGGGATCCACGAAGCGTCGGTCTGCAAACCAAACTGCTCTGTGGTCCATGGATACAGCGTGGAGGTGGAGTACGCGATCGTAGCGGCTTTGAAGTGAGCCGCGAGCCCGTAGGCGCAGTCGTTGAAGAGGACGTCAATGATGATCAGGTCAAACTTCGAGCGGTGGACCCACGCGATAAATTCAGGATCCCGCAGCTGCTTCTCGCAGATTTCGACGCCCAAATCGAACATGATGACCCAGTCCATGATTTTGGTGAGAAGGGAAGACCGCCCGTTGAAAATGCTCTTTGCGAACTCTTCGTCCGCTGATAAGAACCACTCTGTGAACATCTTCGGGTTGTAGTCCGTGATATTAGCGTTTTCTTTTGACGACGGCGTTGGCTTCTTGTCAAATGCTGATAAGAACGTGATTTGGTGTCCTCTGGCTGCCAGGGATTCAGCCAGCGGCCACATGGCGATTTTGTGGCTGTAGCTCGCCAGGGCCGAGTAGAATAAAATATTGGCGGGTTGGACGGACACGGGCTTTAGACCCCAAATTAAGTATAAGCACACCACCCAAGCGGAGGAGTTCCATTTAAAGTTCATGGCTAAAAACAGTTACACTTCGTTCAGCTGTCGTCGCTGCTGAGAACTAGCCGACTGACCGTCTGACCGACCCAGCACAAAAATTTAAGTTGGAGGACGTGCAGTGCTTGGTTTACGAGAATACCATGTAATGATAGTGCAAGAAGTGGTCTTTGCTCTCTAGTACTCAGTATCAGCATTTTTAGCACGATGATGGAACTTTTATCGCATGTGCTGTGTGCACGACCGACTGTTATCGGTTATTGTTAAATTTTAATCTGTGCTCGTGTTTCATGATTTCATGTACGTGAAAATGAAGACATAACAAATATTAATTATTCCTGCTGGCGAGTATTGCGCATTAGTAAATAGGAACTGTCCCATTTACTGAGCTGATTCTGGAGATCTCATGACCCAGCCTCCACTTTCCACTCGCTGGAAGTCTGGATAATAGACAAAGACAACAGAAGACGTGCTCACGTGATATGCAAGCAGAAATGAGGAATTTGAATTTTGGTGATTTTTATATCGCATTGATCAGTCGTGAACATGACTGATAAATCGGGTTCCACCCTCGACGGGCTTGCCGATAACGTTCTGCTGAACGAGCTTCAACTCCTGTTGTCCATGTACACTTACAAGTCTCAAGTCCGGTTCGACGACCCAGAATTAAATGATCTAATTGGTCAGTATTTGGTCGCTGGAAGTGTTAACGATTTGGGCAACGATGCATTCGCGGAGCTGAGCCGTGCGTTGAACTCTTCCATCTCATTTTCAGTCAGGCCACAAGATGAAATGGAGGTGCACATCAGAATTCCTGCGGGGTATCCACACACAGAGAAGATCTCAGCGACTTGCTCCAGTCGACTAAAAGATGGTAAACTGCTCTACTCCGGAGCGTTTAACGGCTTAACGGACTTTCTGATGAGTGTTTCCTATTTGTATCTGTACTTTGCAGGAGAGTATCTGTCCAGGCTGAATGCGGAGCTAAGAAGCATGATTCAGGATTCAGCGGGAGGTGGAGAAGCCGGTTACTGTGATATTCTTTCCGCAATTAATTACTGCCAGACTTATCTCGAAGACCAGCCATCTGCTCAGCCTGACGATTCGAGCTCTACTCCGAAACATCCAGCTCCTTCGACCTTGGCATTGGCTCGAGTTTGGATTTATTCACATCACATTTACAACAAAAAGAAACGAAAATTTCTTGTCGATACCGCGTCGGAGTTCGCCCTGAATGGATTCTCACTGCCTGGCAAACCGGGCTTCGTATGCGTCGAGGGTGACGCGAGTGGCTGTGATGAATACTGGAGCCGTGTGCGTCAACTAAGCTGGCAAAGAATTTCGCTCATCACAAAGCAGGATTTGTGCAGGTCAACAGAACTGCGCTTTAATTCTTTTGAGGAGCTAAGCTTAACAAAGTCAGATTTTATAAAGTATTTAGACGAGAAACAGCTAAGTTTTGTCATAAAAGAGTATCTAAATTTTTAAAATTATACATCTGAATAAATGACCTAACTCCAATCTGTGTGGCAGAAATTATGGCTTTACAGAAACGTATCGATTTATTACAAAGGTTAATAATTACCTAAGCGACCTAGGCCAAAGTATAAATCCGTCCAAGCCGCGAGTACGTAAATCCAAAAACTATTGATTCTCTTGGTAAATATTTCATTCAAACACAAATTTCGACGCAGTCCCTCAATTGACCAAATGGACAATTCTTGTTCTAATTACAGGATTCCATTTATTTATGCCATGCAAAATTTGGGTTGTGGTCTCAGAAAGTTAGAAATGCTCGGAATTGTCAATATTTGCTATCGCTTCACATCTTTCCATCAGCTACCTGGACATTCGCCCAGTAAAAGTATTTGCACGGGTTTTTCCATCACATTAGGCTGACACTAATTCGATTTGAATTCCTGGCCTGCCCTTCATTCGACATTCGACTTTTTGGCCTCTTCAAACCGTTGTGTTTCAGTCAAAAGCCTGAATTGAATTCCAATTTTTCTCAAATTTGACGCGAACGTGAACGAAGATTATGATTTCTCGTCTCACATTCGCACTGTACATCGGCGTGCTTCAACTCTTCACGTGCCTGATGCTCAGTCCGCACTACTACGATTTCCAGGCCCAGAAACTCAAACCGGCCCCTGTTGTGATTCGATTCTTCTTCTTCCTGTTTCGAGCCTGCAATATCTTCGCCCAAATTGGACTCTGCTGCCTCCTCGCTTACAACATCGCCACTTCGCCAGTTAGTTTCAACGAAGTCGGGCTCTGTGTGTTTCTCTTCTCGATGGTTAGCATATCGATCACTCTGCAATTGAATACGATTCGGTATGCAGGCGCGCAAGGGTATTTCAATCGCATTTTCCAGTACAATCGGGAAATGGCTCAGATTTACAAAAGCAAAACCCCAGCAAACGTAAACGCAAACGCTCGTGATGGCCTGGAGTCATACGCCATGTTTGCGGGTGTTTGCGGGTTTCTCGCGGTCGTGGGCTCCATGCCGCTGGCGACGATCGTCCTGCACTCAAACCCGGTTGTCTTTCGCCACATTGCGTTCCAGGGCACGGGCGGCGACGGCGACGGGTCACTGGAGGGCAACATGATGCTTGGATTCGGGTTCGCCATGCTCGTTGCAGTCACGTTCAGCGAAGTGCATTTGATTGGTGGACAAATTTTCATTCATACGAATGCCAGCAGGCTTTGGATGGAAAAACTAACGTGCGTGCAGCAGCATGCTTTCTAGAAATTCGAAAATTTTGCTAAATTTCAATTGTTGTTTGCAGATTCAACGCTCTTTCACGTCTTCGCCTCCACCGCCGCCTGTCTGGCAAGATAAAATTCGCCGTCCTGCATTATCGCTGCGTGCAGCTTCTCCAGAACGAAGGCATGTCAATGATGGACTCCAGTCTGCCAGTCATAATCGTGTCTGGTCTCTGTTTCGTCAACTTTTCGATTATCTGCCTGATCAAAGCCAACTGGAGTCTGACACTCACGATTCTGCTCCCTCTCGCCTACTCCCTCATCGCCGTGAACATTCTTGGCGGCACAAAAGTGATTCTGAGGATAACACAGAGCATGTGCGACACGAGTAAGGAAGTCATCGACTCGTTCTTGAATAACCCGCACGCTCCACGACTGTCAAAGGGTCAGAAACTGCTACTGAAGACTCTGAATCCGCTTAGGATCCGAATTCCGTACCTCTTCAACGTTCACCGTGATTCGTTCATCGTCATCATGCGGATGGCAGTGTTCGACATCACAATGCAGCTGCTTCTGACGTTCGGATTCTGAGCCTGAGCCGGCGAAGTGCGGACAAGTACAAATTGAGGGGAACATGAATCAGGAGCTGTACAAGGCTATTTTGGCGGATGAACTAATGAAAACCATCAAGTTTTATAAGCTCAAGCTAGCACAAGTCATCTTTCAACACGACAATGACCCAAAGCACACAGCCCAGTCAGTCCAAGAATGGTTGGCAAAACGAAAGTTCGAAGTCCTACCGTGGCCGGCACAGTCGCCGGATCTAAATCCAATTGAACATCTTTGGGCACACCTCAAGAGGAAACTAAACACATATGACAGTGCACCGAAAGGTATGACGGAGCTATGGGAACGAGTTCAAGCCGAGTGGTCAAAGATTACTGTGGAAACATGTCGAAATTTGGTGGAAAGTATGCCCAGACGGATTGAGGCGGTCATCAAAGCGAAGGGAAAATGGACTAAATACTGAATTACTTGACAGGCACCGTAAAAACGACCGAATTCTTGAATTTTTAAGGCAGGTTCAAAAGTGTCCAAATGTGGCCACTGCGCCCTTTTCACTACGGAGGTAGAATTAACTTTGCTATTAACAAAGCTTTTTTGTTTTTTTTTGCTGATATGACACTCCTAATCTGCCCCACATTATTGTTAAGTGGTCGAAGATGTTCTCTGAATAAACAGTTTATCCTGAGTTGCAAATTATAAAACATTTGGACACTTTTTTCCGTCACTGTACGCGTGATTTGGCTTCTGATACAGCAGTGTTCTTTATTTCTGACTCTGAAACTCTGAAGAGAAATACTACGCAAACAGCGATTAGTGATAGTGATTAGTGATTAATTAAGGAAGTCATCTTTCGTCCCACCCCACGCCTTGGGCAACTTGTCTGCGTCGACCAAATTAAGCAGCACTGGGGTAAATTGTCCTTTGTCAGATTCGTACACCTGGAGCGCCTTCTTGGTCGGAGGACTCATGGCGTTCTTCAGAATGTTCAGGAGCGGCTTGAAGATCTGTGGCGTGTTGATGAAGGCCCAGAAACTCTGCCGACCCGGAAGATAGTTTTCGTACTTGGTCAGCCATTCGACGTACAGCGCGAAGCCTGCCAAGTCAAATGTAAAGGAGGAATTGTATTATGCTAATAATTCAACTGGGGAAGAGGTCAGAGATCACTAGAAATCTGGCTTACAGGAGACGCAGGCGTGTTGCCTCAAATTGTAGTTGGTGAGGTCCAGAATTTGAATCACCTGCGTCACGTTCTTGTGTTCCGCATTTACCTTCCGCAGCCGGGAGTAGAACGCCTCGTACATTTTGTCAATGTACCGGTTCAGCTTGTCCCGTCCACCCGAAAGGATGATCCTCCGAATGTCCCAGCGAGCAGGTCCCCACATCAGCACAGGACTCAGGTCTTTCGCCACGCTGATGTGGTATGGAGGTGATAGTTGCAAGTCAATTATCTCATTCTCAATCCCGTCAATTCGGCTGTCGATCCGATACTTTACCATCTAAACAGAGAGAAAAGATCAAAATTGACGTAATCAATTCGTGAACACACACAGCACGGCAAAGGATAAGTGGCAAATCAAAAATTGCGAACCTCTTCAACGCCAAGACGCGCTGCGTTGACATTTCCTCGTTTTGCTGAAAAGTAGTACGAAATTATTCGTAATGTCAAGAATTGGAAGCGAAAGTTTTAGTAAAAGATCGTTGCTTTTTACGTACAGTCAAGAAATCCTTGGAGTACCCAGTCTTCTTTGACCCAGTCGTCGTACTTTAAGGGTTTTACCAATTCTTTAAGCTGTGGTAGATAAAGAACAGGTCAAAAATCTTTAAAATTGCAAATCCGTCCAACCCTGGCCACAGAGTCAGAACTCAACTGTACCTTCGCCAAACTTGAATCGGCTCCAGTCACGAGCCCACAAAATTGAGACAGAAGAGCCACCGTGACACAGAAAGCTGCCAGAAATCGGGCTCGGGGCGTTCTTAAGTTGGGCTCCATTTCAATGATTTCAGGGAATTCTTCAGCGATTGTTCTCGTTCAACTATAAATACTTAACTAAGCAATACAACTAGACTAAGCTCAAACTCATGCATCTCGCTACTCACATGACATGAATAATTGTAGACAGTGACGATTGTTCTGCAAAACAGCGAAACCAGTTTCCAGCAAGACAGTGTGCCGTTCCATAACTCCTTGCCGTGCTTGTCCTTCCTCGTGAAACTCGTGTAAAACAAGGTCAAACTTTCAAGCAGAAAGCGGCTCAACTCGTTTCCAGTCAGGGTGAACCGCATCTCATGCGGATTTGTATTTACATTTTCATTTTTTAGCAGCGAAGAAGCTGCTACCTTCGAGTGCTCGAGAATCGAGCTAGAATTGCTGCTGGAGTATGGAAGAACGCGTAGGTACCCGAAATTGCGAATTGCAATCGTCATTTACTCATTTACTGCATTTGCATTGCCATTCCATAATTTACTAGGTTCAATTTACTAGGTTCAATTTACTAGGTTCAATTTACTAGGTTCAATTTACTAGGTTCAATTTACTAGGTTCAATTTACTACAGTTGATTAATGTGAGGAATTACACATTTAGAATTGCATTGCATCTTGCTTTGCTATTTACTTTCAATTCCCCACGACGTTATGGAAAGTGCCCTCGGCGTGGCCGATCTCGTGTGGTCCCACGTCGTGGAAGCAGATGATTATGCGATTGCGATCTACGGCTGCATCGATGCCGAGCCCCGGGTAGATGACCTCCACCATGATCTTTGACAGCTCCTCATTTTCTTGCACGCCCAACCCGCCGATTGAAGTGACGTCAACCAGGGCGCACGGCGCCCGCGAGCAGCGAAGATAAATGTTAGGCGTAATAACGATGGAAACGGCAAAGTCTTCGACGCGCTTCCCGGCTGTGCTCA
Source organism: Mesaphorura yosii (assembly GCA_009869945.1). Taxonomy (NCBI): domain Eukaryota; kingdom Metazoa; phylum Arthropoda; class Collembola; order Poduromorpha; family Tullbergiidae; genus Mesaphorura; species Mesaphorura yosii. The sequence goes on along the minus strand of WIXG01000323.1, from coordinate 46,516 downwards.
TCGCCTTGCTACTGCAAAGGATAGCGATCAGGTCAGGAGCCAGCGTCGGAGAGATGCGGGTCGGATCGACGCTCGTTTCGATACGAACAATCGGCATCTTGAATGCAGGGCAAGAAAATTAAAACTGGACACGAGCCAGTCAATGGCGAGTACGAATTCGTGGATTTAGTAATTGATTTCCGGAGGATATTAACATCTAATTGAAGAAAAGGACAAATATTTGTTAACTAATTTGCTAATTCGAAGCTAATGGCTTGAGACAACAAAGAACAATCAACTGAATCAACGAAGTTAGGAATTTATTCGCCACGCCACGCCATGATACTATTTGCACAGCAAAAACAAGGCAAGGCAAAACACGTGAACGGCTGTCCCATTTTTGATCTGTGCTGTAGGAAAGAGAAACTGTCGATGCAAAATACAGTTGCATTTGCAATGCATTGCCTTTGGCTGTCTGTCGTATTTCGTAATACTTTACTTTAGAAAGTTATTTACATAAGTTCTTATGTCAAGCCAATTCGTGCACTGATCAATTGACAATCAAATTCACTGCTTAGGTCGTGGCAACATGTCTTTCTGCACTTGGGAAAGTGAAGAAACCTATCGCGACCACTTCCAGCCAGGTAATTTCAGTAATTTGATAAAACAGCTGATAATCAATAAGTAAAGCACGTCGATAGTCGATAGTCGATAGTTTATCGCTCACACAATTGACAATTAATTGCTGATTTCAGGAGTTTACGTCTGCTCCGAATGCAGCTACGAGTTGTTTAGTTCCAAGCAGAAGTACGAACACCATTCACCATGGCCTGCCTTCACCGAAACGGTTCACCCAGACTCGGTCTCTAAAAAGGCGGAGGAGGGCTCGGCGAGGGCGCTGAAAGTCTCGTGTGGGAAATGTGGAAACCCGCTCGGGCACGAATTCCTGAAGGATGGGCCCGACAAGCAAAAATCGAGGTTCTGAATATTCTCGCACGCTCTTCGGTTCGTGTCGAACGAAGAGCAGGCGAAGGCGAAGAATGGAAAAGAATCCGTCCAGCAACGAGCGCCGGCCGGGCGCAATAAATCAGACGGCGGTACCTGCAACATTTAAGTCTTAATTGCACTGCATGACAAGAGTACAAGCCTTACCACTTCTGTATTCGGCACAAATCTGGAGCCTGGCGCCAGCAGTGCATGAAATTCTACGAGTAAACTGGTCAACCCAGCGTCTAAGAATGGATTCCTCTTGCTGCTGGAGGCCGAGCCCCCGATTTACCGTTGGTGCAAAGCGTAATATGTTTATTCATCAAAGTGAAAGTATTATCAGTAAAATTAATATTCAGTGGCAAGCGTATCGTGTTGGAAGCCCACAATAGCAATTTAGCAATAATTTTGAGAAGTAAACTAAAATCGATCAATTTTGTCACAAAATGCAATAAATCAGTCGTCCATCCTTCAGCCTGGTCCGGTATCGATGCGTCCATGCGAATTACCCAAATGCCTTCATCCTATCAAACAGCCTTCAGTCAATCGGTTCGATTTCGATGAACGACTGCAGCGTTTGCTGCTCGAGCATCTGAGAGGGCCACTTCTCGGCGGCCGTGCAGCGGACAAACTCCCGGATGAGTTCGGGCAGCTCAGGAGAGCGACAAATGAATTTATGAGCGTGGCCCTCTCCGAAGCGCCGAAAGTACATTGGCTTTGAGGAGTTCGGGCGTGTATTCAGCCCGGCCTTGTACAGCTTCTTGCCCAGGAAGTAGGGCACGACGGGGTCGTCGACGGCGTGCAGGATAAAGATCGGAATGTGAATGTTGGCAATGTGCACGTCCGATTCGAAGGCGATGTCGTTGCGCTTGAGCGGTGACGTGAAAATCCAGTTGAAGAAGGGCATGTACCGCCAGAGCTGCATGCAAATTCAGGACAGGCAAAATTACAAATTAGATCGCAGGTCGAAGGTCAAAGATCAAACGAAGACTTACGGCGCTCAGCATGTGGTATTTAACTTCTTCTGCAATGCTTGTGAATGGCGACTCGAGAATCAACGCCGAAGGAGGGTCGCCCCCGATACACAAATTCGCTACGACATGGCTGGAGACTCCGGTTCCAAGCGAATGCCCCCAAACGAAGAGCTGTGGCGATTTCGGCCCTTTTCCGATTATTTCCCGCACCCACTTGTATACGAATGTTCCGTCCGTGACGGTGGTCGTTTCGTTGGGCGAAATGGGGGCGGAGTCAGCGTAGCCACGGTAGTCCAAGCATACGACGTGAAAGTCAAGATTCTGCAGCAGTTTGTACAGCTCCTTTCGATGCTCGCCGGCGCGGGAGCCCGAGTTTCCGTGCATGTAGAGGAATATGTGCTTTCCACTGTTGCGGAGGGAATCAGTCCAGTAGGAAGGAGGCTGGTCACGTGAGCCCTCCACTTCGGAGATCGGAAGAAAATGCCAGACACCGACGCGGGAGCCTGGCTCGGGATGAAGGTAGAGGTTCTGGCCACCAACGATGCCTTCTGAGTCGGGATCTGAGAAATTGACGCCCTTTGGCCATCTCACTGCAAGGAAACAACGTGTAGTGATAACGGTCACTTCACTGATATGATAAGTCAAGCCATTTAGCCATTGCCAATTCGGAACTTACCGTAGGGCAGAAAGACGATATGGCGCTGTATACTCGGCGTGATGTGGTACACGAAGGGCACGAGTAGGTACAACGAAATGGTGGCGAACACAGCGATTTTGACCCCAAAGTAGATTTGCCTAAGAATATGTGAACGAGAACGAGAGTCGTTAATGTCAATGTCAGGATCAGCTACTGGAATTCTGAGATCGGCGGTTGCGCTGAGATCAGTATATCGGTCAGGACGCGCAGGCGATGGGGGCAATGCGGAAACTTGAGCAGGGGCGTTGGCGTGAGCCTGCGTGGCTGGCCGGAGCTCCATATCAGCATCGAAGCTGAAGCCAAATTCGGTTGGTGCATGGTGGTAGTGGTAAGAGTAATGATCGTAGTCGTCGTCAAATGTTTTGGTGCAACAGCACCGCGTCAAGGCACCAAATTCCCCAAACTGGGTCGTTGTAGCACTACCGCCACTGGAGGCCATGGTTAAAGTAGGCAGAGGCAAGCACCAAGCGTTCACATGCAGTAACAGCAGACGATAAGTAGTCAGGCACTAAACAAACAAGCAGAGTAGACAATCAACGGTCGCCGTCAACCCCAAACTCGTTAGTCGTTAACATTAGTTTACAAAATAGAAAGGAAGCTCAACAATGAATGAATTGACCAGACTACGACTACAATAAACTTAATTAGTCGTTATTTGCATAAGCGCTGAGATGTCACGGCCCAGTCCCAAATCAATAAATTACGAGGGAGCAAGCACCCAGCGAAAACCTGTTATTTGTCTGGTCTCTGGTCTGGGTAAAGTAAATGGCTTAAAGGATAACTGACCAGCTATCCCATGAAGCATATGAAGTTGGAGTGAGAGACTTACATTTCATGGTACCAAATTATGAGGACGGAGACCACCGCTAACGTGATTCCAGTAAAAAGAGCTCGGTACCCCATCTTGGAGTTGGAATGGAGCCGAAGTCAATTCCTTTTAGTTGGAGGCTAGTGCAATACAATGATGACAAGCTGGCGTTTGACAATTATTGACAACCGTCGCCGAGGCGGTGATGAAATATTCCAGAGTGCCCTGACGATCTGACAAGAGACGAAATTTGCCAAATTGGTGCCCCGAGTATAGAAATTGATTGATTGATGGAGTCAGAACGCTCCGAATGTAGACTGAGAAATATATGTGGTCGAGACTCTTATCTACGTTAATATTATGCTTGTTTATTGGCCTTTGACCTTTGATTCAGGCTAAATATCCTGTGATTTACCCCGTGAATCCGCCCCTTGCCGGTGATTATGACTCATAGTCAAAGCATGAATAATGAATAAGGAAAAGCTTACGAGATTCAGGATTGTCGCCAAATTCCAATTAATTCGTAGATTGGCTCTGGGATAGATACTTTTGAAGCAGAGTGACCCTTGATTTAACCTTCTCTTTGCTGCAAAGCTTGGGCTTGAGTATTGAGGTGATTTTCTATTCCTGCGTCTGGGACAGATGACTTTCATTCAACTCTTTTGGGGTGTTGACTTTTTTTTTTGTTGATCTCTGTGCAAGATTCAAATGGAGACGAAGATGAGCACATGACTCTCAGCTCTCTTGGCATGGAACGAGATTTGGATCTCGCTTGCCGTACGCGTGCGAGAATTGATTTCAAGATTCAGATCTTTATCATTTAATTATTTCGGGTACTGGTGGTTGTATTTATAAAATTCAGTACCACGAAATGTCGATTCGTAACCTCAACCTCAAAACCGGGTTCATCCACGCTCCTTACTACAACGGAGTCGGTCGATTTGTGCTCCAGTGCTCTCGTATCACTATAAAATTCTGCAAGGAGTGGGCAAGTAGTAATGGGGCTCGGGAGTGGATCAGACACGACGCCCTCAACTTTGCCAAGGCTAATCCGAGCATTGTGCTTTACTTGAAGCCGAGGAGACATCGATCACCGATCGTGATATCAGAGTATCGTAAGCACTACAGCACATCGGGCATCTTCGGTTGTTTAATTATTGAACCCAATGCTAATCATTCTGTTTCACAGTGAACGGAGATCGTCACTGGATGTCCCTCTACGACCTTCCATACGAAGAAATTGCCCAGTGGATCGAGAGCTTCCGAAGTCGAGGCAGTGCAGGAGACCAGCACTACAAGCATTATCAAAAGACGACATGCCCGTCGATTCAAGGGGTTTGGACCCCTTTTACGCACAAGCACCCGCTGAAGAATTTGATGACCTTCCCAAATGTAAGAGAGAGAGTATACGAATCATTTTTAATAGCCAGACAGTCGGAGTCATTAGTCATTAAGTAACATTGCTTGATTTAATTTACAGGCGGAGCTGTCCAGCCCTTCGAATATGCCTCCATCAACCACCCAGCTGATCCTCGAAATGTACGGCAAGGCACCGGTGATTCCGAAGGATGAAAATTAACTGACGAAATACTGTTAAGGCCTTGAGTGTGTAAGTAAAGAAGTCATTAGTCAAATTAAGCTGGCTTTTTTGTACGCCGAATCGCGAATAAATTTGTTAATGCCAGTTCGATTTTGTAATTTAGTGCCGGTTAGGCTTTATTAACATATTTGTAGTGTGCTCGGATTACTATTACTCATTTAATCATTGATTAGAACAAGAAAGACAAGGGGACGGCACATCGGTTGGCCTGCACAAAGCGCAGATACCTTGAAGGGACACTGAAAGAACTTCGGGCTTCACCTTCGGCAGCTCCTGCTATCAATTGTTCGAATCCGAGATGAATTCCGCATTTTCCGCAGGCGATCTGTCAAAGTCAAGGAATATTTCCGTGATTCGAGTTAATTTGAAATTAAGAGTGCGATATAGTTTATCTTGACCTTGGTCACGACCTCCATCGACGCAGAATTTGGCGAGTCGGCACCGGGAATGGGAATTCTAATTATTGAGCGTGAGTTCACAGCTTTTGTGAAGAGCGGTCCTTGAACTGGCGCTGATGCCTGGTTCGAATTCGAACTCGAAGGGCCAGCCACGATTTTGGCGTCGGAGGGAAATAATTCAAAGCCACATCGGGAGCAGACGTACGTCCCGACTCCGATGCAGGTGAAGTTGAAAGGGACACCCATGGTCAAGTTGTCCAGTATTTCACTGCTGGACAAACTCCAATTCCGAAGTCGTCAATTGAATTGAATCTATTCGATCAATAAACGTTATTTATTCACAGACCCATTAAAACAGAAAAACAGGAGCACAGAACAAAACAAAACACCGACAAAGCAGAGCACAGCGACGGTTTTGCAATGCAGAAAAGAAGCTAGCCGAGCGGAGGAAATCGCAGTTGTAATGGCGAATGCGAATCGAGACCATAACCACAATAATTAAAAATTGCAGGCACTTCACTTGAGCTTTACTTTACACTTACACTTACGCAATCAAGGCCACATTCACTATCATTATCACTGTCGCATGCAAAATCACAAGTTAAACTCACACAAAACGAAACATAAGCACGAGACGCCCATCGCGATCGGGAATGAAAGAGACTGAAACAAAAACGGAGAGCGGATGGAATTTAATTGTCAACGCACACGCATGAATTCCTGCTCGAGTGTCGAGTCGAGTCCAGCATAGGCACAGAGCCGCCCAAGCCTACTCTAATACATGGAGAACGAAACATCACGCACGCATGGCTTGCTTGAAAAGTCGTTTGACAGGTTTTTCTATGAACTGCATGTGCGCATTTGCATTCTCGCCGACCAAAATCTCATTCGCTGTTTTTGAAACGTGCACGGAAGAAAGTCTTTAGTCTTTATTGACATTTTAGTAAGAAAAAGTAAAAAAAATGAAGGAAATAGGAAATTCGTAAAATTATGTAACAAGTCAGCGGTGGTCAGCAATTCGAGAAAAACTCCATTACCGCCTTCGGGAATTTGGAGTGCATGTACTGGAAAGTGTGGGCCAGTTCGTAGGGAATGTCATCCAGCCGTTGAAAACGGATCGGAGCTGCGGCTGCGACTGACGGCACGGACGCATCGCTTGCGCTGGTTTCTCGAGCAGCCTTCACCCTTTTGTACAGTTTCTCGCCAAGTTCGAACGGCACAACCGCATCTGACGCACCATGGAAAATGAGAACCGGGATTCGGTTCAAATCTCGCAGGTACGAATCCGTTTCGAAGGCAATGTCGTTGGAGTACAGCGGAAGCACAAAGAGCCAGTCGAAAATCGGCCAGAAACTGTAAATCTGCAGGAAAGGAGCCAAAGGTCAAATCCCAGCGATACCACCAAAGGAATCGAATGGCGTAAGCTTAGTGACATACGATATTTAGCGGGTAGCTCCTGAACGTCTCCGCCATCGTCGTAAACGGCGCTTCCAGGACAAGCCCCGACGGCTGGATTAAGTTCGGCCCAAGTTTCTTGCATGAGACGGAATCCGGGTCCTGGAGCGTGGCCAGCAAATGAGTCGAGATGCTTGTGCCAAGCGAATGGCCCCACACGTACAACTTTGGCTTTGGCGTAGGTCTTGACGTACCGTCGTCGGCGCGTGCGCTGATGCCTGTTGCGACGGTATCACAAATCCACTTGTAAACTGCGAGCCCATCTTCCACGACGGAGCTCTCCGAGGGCAGTTTCACTGGCTGGGAGTCAGCGAACCCCGAGTAGTCGAACGCAATCACGTGGCAGTCAAGCATCTTCTCGTCACGTATCATTTTGTACACGTCCACACGGTGTCCTGTGGCGCGCGAGCCCATGTTTCCGTGGAAGTACATCACGATGGGCTTTCCCGACGTGGCCAGCGCCTGGCGAAAGTGTTGGGCCAAGTCAGGGTCTTGGGCTTTGTCGGGAGCCGACGACACGAGAGATGCGGGAAGAATGTGCCACACGCCCAGACCGACACCGACTCCAGGCGAAGCCTCTTGTCCCGTAGTCGGGTCCACGTAAAAGTTCCGCCCTCCCTCGACGTTGTGATACGCAGGCATAAAGTAGGCTGATGGGTCGGCAGGCGGCCACCACACGTTGTGCATGAAGATTATGCTCTTCTGGAGCCAATCGGAAAAGTGGATCAGGAAGGGGATGACAGCGTAGATCGCGAAGGAGAGCTTCAGTGCGGTGGAGAGTCCGTAGAAATTTGTGCTGTGAACAAAGAAGCAAAATTCCTTATCTGGAACCCAAATTCGACGCTCAGAAGGCTGGGGCACTTACACAGTGTAGAAAAGAGCGAGTAGGAGCCCGGCGGCGAGTTTGAAGAGGGTATGAGCCGTGTGCGGGCCGGGAGCCCGGGGTTGGGCGTGGAACTTGGAGTCCATGCTACCTGTGGAGTGGACGAGCCTGACTGACGACTAAACTAAGAACTTTAATACTTAAGCCACTGCCACTGCTAAAGAGCAGTAATTAACTAATTATGCGCGTAATACATAACAGTGTCACTAGACTAAGGCAACGATTAACGATTGACTGACCAGACAGGTAACTTCCGTATCACACTACAACACAGACACACAGATCACACACATAAAATAATAACAGTGTACTGTAATGTACGAATACGTGGGACAGAAGATAAGATCAGCACGAGGACGAGAACGACAGTGAAGCGAAACTTTCATTTCTCAATACAAAACTTGATGCAATTCGAAATTGGGTTCTTCCTGGCCTGCGCCAAGCGCAAATGCAAATGCACAATGCACACGATCTGCATAAATTAAGTAATTGCCTGCAGGGCTCAGTGCAGGTTGCCAGTATGCGAATGCACATGCGTACGATTTATTTCTGCTGTTCAATACTTCAGCACTCGCATCGGAAAGCTTTTCGCCGCGTACAGATACGAGTACTCCGCTTCATGACCTTCGTTCAGGGACAAAACTCGGCGTCGGGCATCTCCGCTCCGAGTTGGGCGCTGAGCAACTCCAGCAGCAGCCTGCAGACATTTGACGTGTATCCGCAGACGACGTAGTCGCACTCGGCGAGTACAATTCGTCGCTCCGGTCTAGCTGGAAAAAGAACGTCTGGTTTCGTGGGAAGGACAGCACGTTCCAGGGCCAGGCTGCTGGACGATAGCCATACTGTTCGTGGGCTTGGCGCAGAACGACGTGGTCATCGGAGGCGATGAAAACTGACGACTTCGACTTTGAACTGTCGCCGGCAGCGGAAGCAGACTCAAAGATCTGCTCGGCAGCCCAAACATACTCGTGCAGTTCGTGCACTAAATTGAGGTTCTCAATGATCTTGTCCGTTCGGTGCACTTGTATCCCAACAACTTAAACTGGGGCCCGGCCTTGCACGCCGATGCCGCTGCTGTTGTAAGGTCGATGCACGCTGTCGTGGTCAATTCTTGTCTGCACATCCGGCCGAAGCCTGAGGTCGTACTTGAAAAATTGGCCGACCCACCACAACCACGGGCTCGGGTGCACCCGCTCGACGATATCAACAAGCTGGGACGGGACGTGAATTCCGTCGAGGAGCGGATGCTTGAAGGTGCCGCTGCAGCTTCCGTCTGTCTTATCTGAAGGAAACATCTGGTAAAAGCATGAAAGACGAATTCGTCTGTTTAAACAAACTTACAAATAAGAGGCTCGTGTCCAATTCCTTGCCACTCCAGTGTGTACGTGTTCGGCCCTGGGCTGCAGTTCGGGGCTCCGAGAGGGAGATTGTAGTGTCTGAATTTGCGCGTTATCGAGTTTGTGTACTGTTGTCGATTTGTACAATTCACAGGCGCGCCTGTGAACGAATAACGGAAGGAATACCGAAACCGCTCTTCTGGCTTTAGCTGCAGCATCCGTGAAGGAATCTTCTTCGACCATGTTGCCGCTCGCGGACTGGGTTGAGGCAGCCTTCCGAGTTTGGCGACTTCACTTACCACCAAAACTCTTCAAAATTTGAGTATGCGTTCCGGAATCGACTTCGAGGCGTACACGTACGAATATTGAACTCCCTCGTCCAGCGATCGAATCCGGTGGCGGGCATCCTCCGCTCCGAGCCGGCCGCTGAGCATCTCCAGCAGCAGTCTACAAATCTGCGGGCACGAAAATTAAAATTATCAAAGGAGTGGATTCAATTTGTCATTTGCACGTACATTCGACGAAAACCCACACACGACAAAGTCACACTCGGCGAGTACCGCCACATCCCTCACGATTGAGTACAGGTCGGCGCTCCGAGCGTGCTGAGTCTGGAGCGTTTGATTGCTGGGGAAGGACACCACATTCCAGGTGGCGACGGGTGCCTGATGCTTGGCGTGGCTGTGGGCTTGGTGCAGGACAAGATGGTCATCGGAGGCTACGAAAACCAAAACCATCTTTCCCGCCATGGATCCAAGACTCCTTGTAGCGGTTTTGAAGTATTTGTCCAAATCGTGCACTGAACCGGGGAATTCATTCACTTTGTCTGTTCGTCGCACATGAAAGCCCACCACGGCAGCGTTTTCAGCGGCACGGGTGAATTCTATCGTTCCCTTATCTCGCTCAATCCTTGCGTCGATTTCGGGCCGAAGCCTGAGGCCGTACTTCATAAACTGGCCCACCCACCACAAAAACGGGTTTGGATGCAGACGCTCCACGATCGAAGCGAGGGCGGCTGGGACCGGGAGTCCATCGAGCAGCGGGTGTTTGAATGTGTCGCTGGAGAAGCCGTACGTCCTGTCTGTAAATGGCAAATGCAAATGCAAAAAAGATACGAAACGGAAACGAACTTGGAACGCCTTGAAGAATGGAAGAATCGCACCGCACACTTACAAATAAGGGGTTCCTTTCCGCCTCCCATCCATTCTATCGAGAACGTATTCGGCCCTGGATGGCAACTCGTGGCTCCGAGCGGCTCGTACATTTCGTCCCAGCGCTGATCGAAAGGCCAGCCACCCTCTTCGTCGTGGATCAGCGGCACTCCCAGCGCATACGACGTCATCAGGCACGCGATGCGGTGGTGAATTTGGCAGCCGAGGCCACAAGCTGACAATTAGCCAATTGAAACCTGAATTCTTAACGTCGAAGATTTGTATTCGCCTGCCACGTTTATTTGCGGCGCAACCTGCGAAGAACTTACCGTCATTATGACCACACACGATGGTAGGGCGACTCGAACACTGCTCCTTTTCTTTTCCTAGAGTCTGCAGCGCCTTAATTTGCGCCTGCACAATTTCGGATACGACGTCAAGCACTGATGATCTGAAGATCAGGCTGAAGTTCAGGATCAAATTTGCAGCATTGTCGATGTCGAGAGAGTCGAGCCGATGGGTCAGCGATTGCACTATTTTATTTTGTCCTTCACTCAGCTCGGGTGGCCGTGGCCGAATTTCTGTCAGAAAATGACCTCGACTCCTCCCGCCCAGGCCCAGGCTGTGAATTATCCACGGGTGTGCTGGTCCCGTCACCGGTACGTTAAACAGATATAATCCAGCAATACAAAGAAGCACTGATACGGATATCACCAAAAGGGAGAGTCGTCTTCGTTGATGGCCATGGCCATGGCCATGCTGATGCTGGTGCCGGTAAGTTATAGTCATGTCGCGGGTGACTCCAGCAGTTTGTGCGTTGTGCTGCTGATTGGTGATGGCGACTGACAAACTGCATTTCAGTGCAGCTCAACGTAATGAATTGCCCTGCTAGCCTTGCATTTGCATCTGACAAGCCAAGAATTACGAATTACGCCTACACTTGTGGATAATTTACGAGACTTCTACCTTGTAAGACAATTTGGCAATCTAACAGCTTAATTATTTCCTCCGCACGAGTTGTATGCTTTTTATTCTCTTTGCTCGCCCTCCTCGTCTCGTAGACATTAATATTCGTTGCTAATTAGCTCACATATAACGTACGACGTGTGAATTTAAGCAAGGTTACAAGTGAGGTGACGAGTATCAGAATCTGGTAGCCTGACTCACCTCTCTTCGTTTCAGCTAGTGATAAACTCATTATTCATTTTATTCCATAAACATAAAACGCTTACGTAATTTAACTGGAATTGAAATGGAATAATATGTTGAAATTGAATAAACGGTCTTGAATCACAGATTTGGTTTGCTATTTGCTTTTATGCTAATGACTAAAATATCTGTAAATGTTAAATGTATATGGCTTGGCTAATACTTGAGGACAGTTTGTGGTATCACTTTGGATTTGTAGAGATACGAGTACTCGCCGTCCAGTGATTTGATCCGGTTCCACGGATCCAGGAAACGAAAACTCAGCATCTCCAGTAGCAGCCGGCAAATCTGCAAGGAGAAGAAGATAGGACTTCAGCTTGACAAAAATATTCACATTTCCCTCACGCTATTCGATAATTCGGTTGCTTACATTTGACGAGAAGCCACACACGACAAAATCGCACTCTGACAGCACGATCAAATCACGGACGATGGAGTACAAGTCTTGAGTCCGCTGTGACATTTTGCGATGAGTCGCATTGGCCGGAAATCGAAACACTTTCCATTCTGGCGGCTGAAACCTACGTGAAGAGTCGTCTAAGCATTAATCAGTGATTGGCTTGGCTTGAATTACAACTTATTAGCGTGATGCTGGTGATGCTGGCGCATCTTACCTTTCCATCGCCTCCTCTAAAACTAAATGGTCGTCAGACGCAACAAAAACTGCCTTGTTTTGAATTTCAGTCTTTCCAGTTTGTCTTTGGTAGAAAATTGTACTTTCCTCAAAATACTGTTCCAGAGGATGGATAGAATCTTCTGATTCGATGACTTTGTCGGTCCGCCGTATTTGGATACCGACAATTGGAGTTGTACTCGACTCGGCTCCTGTGGACGTCGGCGTGAGCCCGATCTGCTGTTTGTCTTTGTCTAATGCGGAACGCTGATCTTCCCTAAGCGTCAGGCCGTACTTCATGAATTGGCCAATCCACCATAGCCAAGGCTCGGAGTGAACAAGCTCCACGAATTCACCCAGCTCCCTTGTAACGGGCAGACCGCCGTCGAGAGGATGATACATTGTCTCGGTTGCACAAAACATGTAGCAACGTCGACGATCTACAATCAGACATCAAATTGCAACCTAAAGAATATCCTAGTATTCCATCGCCAAAAGGTCATGATACATGTTTAGAGTTATGATGAGATGAGGATAATGAGGAGAGCAGTGCACAGCAGAAATTAAATTTTCTCTGGCACTTGATTCAGCCAAAAATCAAAGCAAAACAAGACAAGCAAATGAAAAGCAAATGACAAGCAAATGACAAAAAATGACCGCTCAAGTCACCAGACGAATGAGGAGTGCAGTGAAGGAAATGTGACTTGAGGTTGAAAGCATAAGGTGCATGGGGCAAAAGGGAAACCATGCACCGCGCCGTCTCGACCTCGAATGCATTACATATTAAAGGGAGTGTCCCGACGCCCTGCCACTCCACAGTGAACGTATTCGGTCCCGGTTTGCACGCACTCCCGAGCGGTCTGAAAATATCACTCCATCGACTCTCGTACGACCAGCCATGGTACTCATCGTGGATCAGAGGCAGATTAAGAGCGTAGGAAGTCATGAGGCACGCAATTCGATGGTGAACCTGACAGGCAAACCCACAATCTGTCAATCAACAATATAAAATTGATTTTCGATTTCCGATCCTGCACCGCTAGCGGCGGTTCCTGAATTATTAAGGGCCAGGCTACAGCACGTGTCCGTCACCTTGAATATGTCCGCATTGTATTGTGACCATTTTATCACATTCGACCGGCGCAACAGACTGCAAGTCGCTCAGTTGCTGCTGGACGACGGAAGAGATCAGTTCCAGAGCGTCGAATTTGTCGGAGCTCGAGTTTGACGAGGACAGCGCGACCCAGTCCACATTTGAAAGTGTGGCCCGTTGATCAGCGGTGGGAGACGGTGGCTTAATTTGTCCGCTAACACAAAACAAGGAATCAAGCGTCAGACATTGCGTGCATCGTTCCTGACTGCTGAACGCTGGACTGAACACGCGAAACTTACCCGATCTCGTCCTCGCCTACATTTCGCACCACAATCGTCCGGTAGTCAAGATTGAAGTAGACCAGGAACAAAAAGAGAAAGACGGCGATCCATTTGAACCATGTGATGCGGTTACAGAACATGGCACGGTGTATCACTAATTAACTAATAAATTGATCAAGGGGCTACATATTTTAAAAAGTCTGGAACTGGTAATCCATTTGAATCGTGCGACAAGGAAAAGTCGCTTACTTCTCTGTTGCGTAATTCAAAAGCTGACTGGCTGCAAGCACGAAAGCACGATCATGAAATTAGAACATGATGCAAGTCGCTGAACTCAAATGCAGCACCAGTACATAAGACTTTCGCAATTAATTAACCTTAACTTAACCTTAATCGCTTGTCAATAATAATTACTTCAATTCCTTTGCCTTATCTACGACTACTACACTGAAGAGGGAGTTGCCCGAGTCTTTCAAGTTTAGAATTTATTGTGATTTCTTAATCGTAAGTTCTAATCAATAATCCAAGTAAGATATTCCACTGACGACGCGCATAACATAAACATGAATTTTAAGGTAAGCTTATCAGTAACCTGATCAGTTAATGCTGTTGAATGCTCTACGACTCTACATGTGACTTGGTTGCAGGATCTTGGACTCGCAATTGGCAAAGGATCCGTGGACAGCATCAAAGGAATCTACTGGCTGTTCAAGTTGGATGGAATTCAAAGAAATGCTGTAAGTCCCCAACCTTACTGACTACTTGAAGAGGTAATCTTATCAATAATCTTGCATGTAATTGCCTTACAGCATTCAGATCGAAGCAGATTTCAGGAGCTGCAGTCGAATAGTAACTCAAACAATTCTGCCCGCCGAAAATTGTCGCCTGTTCACCGGAGTTCGCATCACACATCGTCACAGTAAGTCTCACACCAGTTTGTAATTTCGCGAGCCATTCAGTGTTTCGGTAGCTCAGTCGCTGATAAGATGTGTTTTTGTCGTTGCAGTGAACCAAGACTAATTAATCGGGTTATGCAATGTTGTGGCCTGAATGGACTCGTATTTGGACTCAGCATCATTCTCTTCAGACACGCGCTTCTGCCTTTCCTGCAGGTAGTCCTCCATTGTTGGGAAAAGCTTCGAAAATTGTGTGCTCATATACTAACACTGATCCAATCGGTTCGCTTCGTATCTCACAGGCGCTCTTATCAGCAATATTCGGAACCTCCACAACCACTACGACCCTCTGGTACTGGCTGCGTCTGATTCTGCAGTCAACCTTCGACAGTTTGTGGGTGCTTCCGCTGTTTATACTCTCCAGAATCGTCAATGCTCTCTGGTTTCAGGTAAACATGCCAGATTTGGCTTCACGCCTTGATAACCGCTGAAAAAGTGCTTTGTGGCTCTGGCTTTTATTCTACTAATTCGTAAATGTTTTCAGGATATCGGATCCCTTGCATATCGCTACTCTGTGGGCCGTCCAAAGCGAATTCCTTCACTCAGCACTTTCATAGCCGATAACCTTTTTTCCATTCTGATCCAAGCCCTTTTCCTGGTCCAAGCGATGATCACATCGATTCTTCCTCTGCCTTATCTGTCCGTCGCCATCTACCAACTGCACATGTGTTTGCTGTACTCGCTGTATTCCTTCGAGTACAAGTGGATTCTGATGGGCTGGCCGTTGCACCAGCGCCTAAACTACATTGAGACAAACTGGCCATACTTCTTGGGCTTCGGGCTCCCGATGGCGCTCATCACCGCCTACTCCAACGACTTCCTCATCAGTGGCTGTCTGTTTGCCATCGTCTTCCCCATTTTCATCATCGCGGGCAACGATGGCGAGCCGGTTCACTACAATGGAGGCCAACGGCTCCGGCTCTTCTCCATCGTCGTGGCCATTTCAAATGGACTGACCTTCCGTTCACAGCCGCAGCGTCCGTCGCAGTCGCAGCAGCGCCAGAATCATCAGAATTCAGCCGGCGCAGCGGCGACAAGAAATGATTTCGTCAAGGCACAGGCACGTCGCAAATTATAACCAACCGGCCGTCAAGCTAATTAACATTAACTGCAATGGATCTAGTCAGCATTTTCATTTTCTACGCGCCGTGCGGTTTTTGGAATGGAGGCAGTCTACGAGCTGGCATTGGCAGGAGATTTACCTCATTTTCGAATTTATGTTGTGTTTTGCTCAGACTCGAATCGAGATGTTATATGCTAACCTTTAACGTTAACCTAATTAAGTTGTTCGACGTACGTCAACGTCAATAAGCCATAATCATAATAGTTAATCGTTGTTTAATCGTGTTATTATCATGTTCGTTTCATTTGTGATTTGCGATTTGCTGAATTACTCTTGTTTCTTGTACGATTTCCTTACTTTACTTTACTTTACTATAACTGTGACTGTGACGTTCAGCTAATTTCTTGAGTACAAAAATAAAGACGGACATCTTCAATTATAATTATCGAATAGTTCGTGATGACACAATTCGCATGCTCCTAATTGGGGACGGGATCAATTTCCCAGGCCCAGCATCGATTTTCGATCGCAAGCTGGACGCGAGACGCAGGACAAGAAAAAGAAATCTTGGAAGCCGAAGCACGTCCGTCCGTGATTTGGTCGATTATCGGCAAATTTGTCATTGCCGTCATCGTCATGAAATCATCGAGTCGAGAAAACTCACACACGGACTATCGACTGAAGTCGAATTTCGTTCTCCAACTTTAGTTTTGGGACAGCAACCGTAAACGAAGGGCGAATCATGGCGGATGGCGCGGGTCCGTCGTACGTGGACACTTTGTCCAATCTCTTCAACGTCAACAACAGCAACAGCAACCGGTACAACTTCAATTCGAGGGCGCCGTCCAGCTTTGAGGCCCTCAATGAACTGGCGAAGGTCACCGTGTCGACGGTCCTCAGCACCACAGTCGGTCCAGACTCTCCAGATATCGGGTCACATGACTTTCATCCGTTTCATCCAATAATTCCCGTGCCTACGCCCACGCCTACGCTGGCTGAATCCCAGATGACGACAACGACGACGACACTCTTTCCCGACCTCATAAATTCGACATTGGCCAGCATCGTCACAGAAATCGTCCACGCCAACTCCAACGGCAGTTCGGCGACGCCACCGTCGAACGATGTCGGCGTCGATGTCGACGTGTCGATGGTCAACGCCTCGCAGCGCCTTGGCCTGACGGCCTTCTTGTTCACAGTCGTCGTGATCGGAGTGCTCGCGAACAGCTACACGGTGCATTTGATTCTGACGGCCGCCCAGCTCCAAATGCGCTGGCACTGGTGGAACATCACGCTTTTTAACCTGACCATGGCGGACCTCATCAGCTGCGTCCTGCATGCGTGCACGATGCTCGTGCACGGCGATGCGCTGATGATTCGCCCTTGGGATTCTGTGACTGCCGGCAAAGAAGTTGTGGCAGTGGCTGTGACTCACCGAGCGTTGCCTCCGTCTCCGCCTGAGAAAGAGCTGGACGCAACTTTCTTCTGCGTGTTCCAGTTTGTCGTGAATTTCACGTGTTTTGTCGTCCCGTCGTGGATTCTCGTCGTGGGGCTGGTCGAAAGGCTGCTGGTAAGGCGTTTAGCATTGGACCAAGGATAAATTACGCATTTCTTTGTTTTTCACTCTTATATTGTTTCAGGCACTCGGTTGGAGTTCCCAATACAATGACATCCTCGGTTACAAGAAGCTTCACGTCCTCTTCATTGGCGCGTGGACACTAAGCATTGCTGCTGCAGGCTACTCGGCGGTACCGGACAATTGGGTGAGTTGTTTGCGGCTTGCATGCAGCATAACATAGGAATATTCTAGAAGCTTCTAGAAGCTCAACTAGCAGTCGTCTTTGCCCTTTGCAGATAATTTACAACCCGATGACCGGCTTCTGCATCCTTAACCTCCAGAACCCCATCGGCTTCCCGTGGTTTATGCTCTGTTTCTTCTACTTTGTCGTCCTGCCCATCGTCCTCATCATCCCTCTGGTCATCTTCACGCTGGCGGACGCCGAGTCGAGAGAAAATGCCCAGCTGCAGCTGGAAGCGCAGGCAAACGCGCCCGTCTTCGAACCCGTGGCCGGAGCTCCGCGCGCTCCTGCCCAGCAACAAGTGCCAAGGATTCAGATTTCGGAGATCATGCAGTGGCACTCACGACGGTCGTCCTGCTCGGAGCCCGACGAAGAACGGGGCGGTAGAAGAGGCCAGGAGAATCAGAATCGTTGGTACGAGAAGCTCTGGACAAGGATAAAAGCCGTGAAGATGTTTCAGTCATCAGACCAAAGTCCCGTCGAACGGATTCGCAGTCAGAGACAGAGACCAAAAGGCCCTCCACCACGCCCGCCGCAGCGCACAGTCGCTGGCGCTCCACCTGCGGCCAACGTTGTCGATCCGTACGGCGGGCGACTTTTCTCCATGACGCAAGAGCGGCCGAACCTGCGCCACGAAACGGCGACCGAGTTGAGTCTCGTCAACCCGCAAATCATGCACACACTCCTCGCGACTCTCGCGACGCTGCTCGTGCTCAAAACGCCGACGGGGCTGCTGGCCATCTGCAAAATGTTTGCGACCGAGAAGAATGACGTCGACGACGACGGCGGTCTCCGGCTGCCCAACGACTCGTACGCATACGCAGAAATCGTCACTCTCTGCATGTATTTTGTGGGCTGTGCCGTGAATCCTTTCGTTTACACGGTGCTGAGGACGGACTTCAGAGAAGCGATGACGGCTTCCTGGACGCATTGCGTGTACGCCTATTGGTAAAAGGCTGTGGCTGAGGCCGGCCGCCGCCGTGTGTCTGTCTTGTTTGGAGTCAATGACTGCCGTGGCTGAACATAATTCCTTACTGCATTGCCTGCACGAATTTGCAATTTGCAATTGCGTTACGTTACAGCATTTAATTTATTGCAATTAATATTCTGCTTGTAAGCTGTAATCTGAACTTGAACTTGTGTCATTTTCATTTTCATTTTCTCTTTACTGATACGAATATCTGAAGCAATCAAGTTAAAGCTGAAAGTGAAAGCAACCAGGATTCCAATTCAAGGATGATGAACCACCTGCACGCTGCACGCCACAATTATTCAACCTGCTGCCTAGGCTGACTGCAGCATTGCGAGTGCAGTACAGCAATTTCAATTGTCAGACGTAAACTTGACCCGGTTTTCGTGTTGTGTTTGTGAAACAAAACGTAAACGATAAACGAGTTTTTCAGCTGTAAACTGGCGTATGAATGCATAATTTCTATGAAATGAACACCAAATAGCCCTAATGCATATACGGATGCGGATCATCGCAGATTTCTTTTCTACCAAGCACGGCCAAGACGCCCAGAGCAGAGGACCCAAACGAAAATGAAATCTCGTAAATTGCGAATTGCGAGTATTACGAATTGCATGATTCATTAAAGTCATTCTTCATTCATCTTCACTTCATTTCATTTTGCATGCCGCATTTCTCACGTATTTGAGAAATCGAGACGAGACGAAAGACGAGTAACGATACAAATTGTTCACTGCTCGCAGAATCTCCGCCGCTGGCTGACCGACCGACCGACCATCTTCATTCGTTTACAAGTTCACGTCGTGTTTCGTGTTAATTATTTTGTGGTACGTGTTTTGGTGGATTTCGTTTCAAGATCGTTTTACCATTCAGTACGGCGACATTGACCAAGTCTTGAAGAACGAATGGCCAGTTTTCCTTTGTGATCTCCCCAAAATTCGACTTATTTGTGGAATTCACTAGTTTGCTAATTGATATTTGTGGAATCGCGTCCGGAAAAATGTCACGAATCAGCTCACAAGTTCCTGCACACATTAAAATTGCAATGGCTTTCGCCTTGACTGCCTGTGAGTTTTGCTTTTATCAAAATTCGGCTGTCATAAATCATCTTTCTAACATTTTTGTGTACGCTGTACCGAATTTTTTGCAGGTCTCCTCCATGCAGCTTCCGCCGCCTCGCCAAGACGCCGACCCAGACCCAATCCAGGCCCAGCTCCAGGCCTGACCGAAGACGACCCTGATCTTCGCCCTCCCTCCGACTTTAAGGGCACAGCGATGATGCTCTACCGTGGCGGGTTGTCGCTGGTCCAAAGCCTGTTCTTAACCGAGTCGGAAGAAGAGGACGATGAGATATTCAAGCTGAAAGAAAAGGAAATGGAGATACTCCACGGAAAACCGAACCGGGGCCCGAAAAATACGAACATGAGACATGGCCGGCGTAGGGTTCGTCCCCGTCCGGGCCCAGACAGGAAACCCGCGTCCCGTCAAGATCTCGACGATTTCCATCTGCAAGTCGGCCACCAGCGCCCGCACCATGGCCATGGCCTTGGTTTCACACACTTCGAGCCAAAGACCCCCGAAATCGAGCATGCGTCTTTACACCAGCTCCAATATATGCACGGCTCCATGACGGCCCAGCCGACGTACCACATCAACATTGACAAGATGGGATTCTACAACTGGTGGCAGTTGCTACTGAGTGTTCTGCGGAGGGCCTTCTGCTTGGTCGCACGGCACCACGTCGCTTGCACTCGGCACAAGGACTCACTTACCTTCGACTCGGATCCATTCTTCCATGATACGAAGCGGGCAATGAGCCCGACGCCTTCGACGGCGACGAAAGTCCAGAGAAGATAACACGGCTCGGCTTAAGGGTTGACTTGACTCTTGAACCTTGAAGAGCTTCGTTCCTTCTCAGTTGTTAACTATTCTTGTTGTTGTTGAAGTATTTGTTAACTAATTCTATTAATTTAATGCCTTGTTGTGTATTATAAATAAAAACAGCAATTGCCTGTTAAATGAGGCCATGAAGTAAAGATTTGATAGATTTGCACCATCAATTTGTCGAATTGGAATCAGGATTTTGGAATTGTGCAGTTTTTCGTGGGCGAAACGCGAAATCGGCTGAGTTTTGTATCACATTTTGAATGGAAGTACGTAAATTTTCAAGGATGAAAGGAATTCCAAGGATAAAATTCAACCAACCCGAACCCGAACAGGGACAACGAAGGCTATACTAGATTTAATCGAAGAAGGTGAGTCAGGAGCCAATCACAACAAAAGAAGAAAACAAATCGTAAAAGAGAAAAGCTCTTTCAAGAACCGTTGGCCGATGTAACTGCAAGGTCAGTTCAAACCTTCTCGCCGCCTACACATTCAATCGTCGTCTGGGAACGGTCCAGCGAGGAGTTTTTTGAGGAACTTGCCATAGTAAATATATCCTTCGTCGTCCACCTCGCAGGTATCCTTCACGCACTGCTCGGCCTCTTCCTTCGTCATGACCTCGCCAAGAGATTGGAGGAGGTGAGTCAGCTCCGCCACGAGCATCGAGCCGTTGTTCTGCTTGTCGTACAGCTTCATGATCTCCATGAACTCTGAGTACGTGCCAATGTCCTTCTCCTTCTTCACCTGGGCGAAGATTGGCAGGAATTCGTCGAATTTCATGGTTTTCTCGCCTGCATGAGCAAGATTTCTTAAGTACAGCCGAAGCTGAGGAGCTCAAAACAAAAGCAACTTCGAGGGCTCACCTTTCTTCTTTGTTCCGCCCAATTTCTCGATGACCTTCAGGTTGGGCTTCAGATCGAGAGCACGAAGGGCATCCCCGAGGTTGTACGCGTCGATCTTGTCCTTGCCCTCAAAGTCATAGATGGAGAAGACGAAGCGGGCTTCTGCAGGCATGCAAATTAATTAAAGAATCGCATTAATTAACCCGAAATTGTTCATCAATGCGCTAGATTCACATTCGCATAGAATTCGAGCCTGAGCCACTCGTTCCTGTTCTGTTTGATGCTTCTTGCAACAGAAGATGTAATGTGCTTTATAATATTGTTCTAAAAATAGCAATAGCGCACGGGAGATAAAACCCACCCACACATCGCAGTGATCGCAGCAGAGCATAGGAAAGGAAAGAGCAAGACCAACTCGATCATCTCTGCCTTCATCTTTTGCTGCTTCATCTCCACTTTTTGGCTTCCTGCCTTTACCCAATTTTATGCTACACAAAACGCAAGGCGACTGCATAAATACGCCATACACGAATGCGTAAAATGCCAAATATGGATTTTCATACGGGAGAATAACGAATTTCAGGTAAAAATCTTAACTGCGCCGAGAATTTCGGTCAAGCAACGTGGCGAACTGAATTTTCCAATTTTACACGCATGCTGATTTGCTGACAGAAAATCAGTAGCTTACTTTCCGTATCCTTCGCGCTGACTTCCGCCTGAAACGAAAGACGGGACGAGAAGAATTAATTTAACGCTTCGTCCACGTACACGAATTAATTGGTACGAATTGCTACAAAGTGCGTAATTGTAATTAGGAAGAACTTACCATTGTGAATCTTCAACGCTGAGCTGTGCTGCGAGGAGGCTGCGGTGCAAGCTGGATCTGGATACCTTTGCTTCCTTCTTTCTGCTCTGATCTGAGGTACAAACCCGAAAGGCACGAAGGAGGAAATCTGAGACTTGCGTCTTTAGCTGCGTGTTCAATTTTTTAATACATTTGTCTATAATACAGAACGAAGGGAAAAAGGAACGCAAAACATTGGAAGTCAGTCGATATAAATAAAATTGGTCGGGGTCTGCCGATTTCTCTAAGAACGGTTTCAGTTTGTGTAAATACAAAAATTTGAGGGATCGATCTTCTCATTGCAAGCTTGAGTTCGGGGGTGTAGCCATACTGTATTAGAAGCAGAAGTAGAAGAGATTCATATCGCACGAATCCGATGAGGAATTCAGTCGGTTTATTTTGATTACTCATATCGCAGGCATTTCGAACCTCCGCTAAACGGTAAATATGTGAAATGCCAAACGCCAAAAATATGAAAACTTTTACGCTACGGGGAGCAAAACCGAAAACATGTGTGAACTGTTAATCGTAAATGTATTTCGAGTGTCATGCCACGCCACATCCTTTCGGCTTTTGGCGTGAGACCAGATTTGCTGCATTCTGATTTCTGTTCTTGCCGGCCGTTGTGATGTGAGACCACAACTCACAGTTAACCGCTCAAAATCAGGAAACTACACAATATAATTGTCTTTGCTTTAATTGCATCAAAACAGTGCAAAATGCGAAGGAAATCGGCCGGTAATGGAATGCATACGCATGATTACCAATTAAAAACGAAAATCAAAGGGCAGGGTCGCGGTGCAGATTGACACGACTTTTCAGCAGACTCAGACCTCAGCTTGAGAATGATAAAGCTGTCAACTCTCCAATTGTTCGGGGCTTGAAGCTGTACACGTGTGGACGAGAGCCCAGCCTTTAACCGTGTCACTGTCACGTGATGCAATGCGTGTAATTCGTCAAGCAGCAGGTATTAATCTTTATTCACAGTAAAAAATGGAAATCACAGCGGAGCCAGGCGCAATGCGCTAGGAGCGAATAAAAATTAAATCACATCAGTAATTGTAACTGAGTCATAAACGCATTATTCTCTCTCGGCTCGACACGATGAAGTCCACAATTTTCCTTGCACTGCACCTAGCCTTCGATTCGATCGTCGCTGCCGGGCGCCGGCAAGAAAATACCGCTTCCCATCGGGCCCGGCGCAGTGAACGTGGTCACGAACCTTGTGGGCCAGAACCCACCGGGCGAAGCGAAGCGGCGGCTTCTGGCCCGGTGAAGTGGGCCCACTACGTCCGGTCCGCCCAGGCACAGGTGACCTACTCGACCGTCGAGAGTTTCAACGCGATCGACAGTGGACTGGGAAACGCGAACGGCAGCGTCTTCGTCTTCTTGCAGTACTTCCCAACAACGGCTACTGGCAGGTGCGTGGCTCCGACAGGAAACTGGCGCTCGGTGTGTGTGGGGCGCAGGCCGAGGCGAATCGGACCGCAACCCGCTCCCGTACCATTTTCGCTACGTACCCGGACATCAGACGTAGGCGTTCACGTACGCGGAGCTCCACAAACTGTACGTGGTAGAGAATGGGACCCGCGACCTCCTCGAGCGGGCGGTGGCCCGCCCGACTACCGCCGCGTTTGAGCTTGCATACCTTCCTGAATCGGTTTCCTATGCTGGTGCCTTGTCGCTCTGCAGCGAGCTACTAGTACGACCTCTTCAGCCGGACGGCAACACAACCGATGACGTTCTACGCGGCAATGGGCGTGACCCTAGACTACTTTTACGTTGAACCGTAGCGTAGCCCGGGTTCTTGATTTTTGCTACGTGCTGCGTGAAAAACAATACAATTATGCACGCTTCGACCAGATAAAGTAATTACAAAACAATTAGTGTCAAAAATCATAAATCAAGGACAACACGCGCCGCAGAGTTGCGAAACCTGCAATACGAGTGTTCAGTTTTTTTTCTGTTGCCTGGAATTCGCGAAGACGCGAAAAACGTACACAATTCACAGATTTTCATTTCATTCAAGTTTTCCTTATGCGGTTGTTGCCAACTACATGACGAATGCTTTGAGACTGAAACCGTCAATTATTCGATTCATTGTTACTTGAGTGAGCGTGGACGTAAGACTCCTGAGATACTAATTCATTACCGAAAATTTAAACATTCTCCATTCGCCAGGCCAGAATGCAACGAATGCGAATTCACAGTCACAATCGTGGCGAATTCATTCTTTTCGCCCTGCTCGCCTGGATACTTGTTGCATTCACCGAAATCGTTTCCGGTGGCGACGACACGGACACGCCAGCGAATGCCAATGGCAGCACTCACCTGGTCACGTGGAGAACAAACACATCGCTGGGCTTCACCGACAGATTGCGCCCATACGGGAAGGGATTTGAGCTGACGCCAGAGGAGGAGTTGGCGCTCGACAAGGTAAGATTAGGAAGAAGAAGAACCGAATTCCTTTGCACTCAGCCCTTGGCTTGGCGGATAATTCAAAATTCGTGATTGCGCCTTTGGAATTCAGTTCAGACCGCTCGTGCAGCACGAAGCAACCCTTCCATTCGAACGTCGAGACAATTTCCTAATAAAATTCCTCCGCGCACGCCAGCTGGACGTCCCGCGAGCCGTGCAGATGTTCCGGGCTGCGATGGACTGGCGGAGAGAACGCGACCTGAATGGGCTTCTCGAGAAGGACTTCCGTAAATGGGAGAAGTTGTTTCCGTTCGTCCTCTCCGGGCATGCGAAGCTCCACGACTCCGTCATATACGTCCTTGCCGCAAGCTATGACGTGCGAAAGGCAGTGATCGCCGGGCATTATCAGACACTCGTCGACCTGTTTGACCGGAGCTTCGAACTCGGAACGCGGGCGGGGGTCAAAATCTACGAGACAACGGGCGAAAACGCGGGCCTCTCGGCGGTCCTCATTCTTGATTTAGCCGGCTTTAATTTACGCCAGCACGCCTGCGCGAGATGCTTGCCGCTGTACGTGCACGCCATCACGGCTTATGAAAGATACTGGCCACAGATCGTGCGCAAACTCCTGCTGATCAACACGCCACGCTCGGCACAGATCATCCTCGACATCGTGCGTCCGCTCATGTCGGCGCATACGGCAAACGCGCTTGAAGTTTATGGCGTGGACAGGAGCGAGTGGGAACCCGTGTTGAAGGAGTACATCGACGAGGAGCAGCTGCTAGTGAGGTACGGAGGCACGAGGAAACTGAACTCACTGTCGGCACAAATATTCGGAGGTTGATCAATAATCAGTCGATTGAGGACAGCAAAAGTAAACCAGCGTCTTTCTTCTTCGACTCGACGGGCAACTAAATTCTTTATGTATTCTTTTCTTGAATGAAATTCGAAATCGCTAGCCACGATAGCCTAAAGTCGTAAATTCTAGTTCTGGTCTTATCTAAGAGTGCCTTGCGTACTGCACCACGATCGAGTTCAGTTCGGCGCTGATCAGCCCACACAATTCGTCCATCCGAGCTTGCGTGGGCACACAGCAGCAGCGATCGGCGGTGACGTGAATCCTGAACTGACCGTTGTACGAGATGAGCGTGAATCCAAAAGCTGCAAGGAGCAAAATTGAAAATTCAAACTTGGTCAATTTCTTCCCGCCTTTTCACCAATGCCGAAAGTCAAGCACACGAGGCACGAAACTTGCCTTGCTTGTTGTTCGGTAGCGGAATGGCGGAATGAAAGTCTACGATTTCACGCCCAAAGACATTCCAACGGTCTGGCGGACCGGCGAGGTTCGAGAAGATACACGTAAAGCTCCCGATCGCCGCCGCACGAGCCTGGAGCCAGGCCGGGAGCAGAGCGAGGAGTTTCAGAGCCTGAAAGCCGAGGACGGGAAAAGACGAACGCGAAGAGCGCTGGAATTCGGCGTGCATTGCCAGAATTCGATCCTGAAGGCTTCGAGGCGGTTGTAATTTCATGTCCAAGGTCGCCATCGTGCTAAAATTCAGATTGCCAGAAATCCAAAATTTTTTCGAGGCTGATTTTAGCAGCAGCTAAAATTAACGGATGAAGACTGACTTACAAATAGTTACCCATTGCGTTCTTGTGCCTTCCTGCACCTCCGTCAGGCGGCGGGAACGGGTTCAGGAAGTGGATGCTGACGGGCTTCTGCTTTTGGGGGACGTAACGATCCATGTATGTCTGAAGCCCTCCTGCGATTGCGGCCAGGAACAAAGATGTGGTGGAGACACGCAGTAACTCCCGCGCTGGTTTGAGTTCGGAGAGCGCAAAAAGAGCAGTTCCGCCAACGACCCAATCAGTGCCTGCGTCAGCGCCAAAATTTAGCTGCTGCTCTTTTTTGGCCGCCTTGGCTTCCAGAAAGAGATTCTTGTCCTTCAACGTGTTAAATTCGGCGTAAGCTTGGCGGACGGCTGACACCAGCTGAAGCTTGGACCCGGACGCAAGCTGAGCCTGAGCCGCCTGTTTTGGATTCCTAGGAGTCTCTTGAGCCGTCGCATTTTTTTGTGGCACATGCACCAGAATTGAACTGAGTGGAGACTGCTCCTGCTGCATCAGCCGCGCCCGGAAAAATTCTAAGAAGGAGGTGGCGTCCATGAGAGCGTGATGAAATTTGAATACCAGGAGCGTCGATTCTGATTCTTGGCACGGGGTGATTGAAATCTTCCAGAGTGGCCTGAGAGGCGGGTACGGCGTCCTCAAATTACGGGCTAGAAATTCGTTGATGGAGAAAGCATCCAGTTTCGCGCCACCATCTTCCCCGAGCTGAACAATATGCTGATTCACATCGAAGGCTGGGTCCCATTTCCAAAAGTGGAAGCCCCCAAATCGCTCGGGATACTGAAACAGACGGCAGGTGGCCGGATCCTTGTGACAGCGGTAGTGCTCGCAGGGTTGTACGGCGGACAGGAATCGGCGCCTGAAATCGTCCACGTCCAGGCGACCGGCTATAGTGAGGCACGGCGATAAGGAAAAGTGAGGTCGTTCGTGCGGGCAATCGACGAGAAAATAAGCGTCGAGACTGCTGACGATGGAATCGTAATGCAGAACACGTCGAAGGAGGAATGCACCTACGAACTGTATGGCGAGGCGGTAAATGCAGAGGAGGGCGAGGCTCAGGAGCCCCAACGGGGCTAAAACCAGGGCTCCAAAGACCTGCAGCAGAAATCTGATCATCCCGGCAGCGCAGCAGAAAATGATTCCAAGTTTCCTCGTCAAATTCGTCAAATTGTGGGCAATGCAATAAATGCCTAATGCTTTATTTCCTGAACGTAAGCGACCGACGAGTCGACGAAGGTAAAACGACGTAGGCTCATCGAGGCAGAAGGTAGAAAATTGTACAAAATGATGTAAATATCTTAAAACGTAGTAAAGCTGCCGTAAATTAACTAAAAGACTAAAGACGGGATCGTACAATAAAAAAAGCACCGCACCGCACAGGAAACGAAGAAAATCATCCACAATTTAAATTGACTCTAGTTTGGAGTTTGGACTACAAGCTGGAAGGTTTTTCCGTTACATCGCACAACAATCGGTACAATAATTACAATTAGTGTTCGTGTAATGCTATGCTAGAAGTATTAAAATATGACCAGTGCAGAAACAGCAGGAAACGAGTACGAATAAAAGTAGAATAAATTACAATTAGAGTACAATTAGAATATCATTTACAAGTTCGAGTTCCATTTGAGTTGATGGTTTTCAGTCAATGCAGTAAAGAATTTTATAATTCAATATTAAAGACTACTACTCAGTTTGTAACTCCCAACGTGCTGGTGGCGGCGGGAGACGTCCCCACGCCGGTGCCGCCCAACTTCGACGGCAGCCCCAATCCTGGGCCCTCCTTGCCGCTGCCACCGCGAAACGTGGAGAATGTGAGCGGCCGGTTGAGGTAGGGATGAAATGATTTGTAGCCGCCAATCGTGGCCGACCCACTGCTAATCCCGATCCCTGGTGTCTCCACGCCCTTCGCCTTGTCAAGGTCGTCCTTGGAATTGGTCGCCATTTCAAGGATGTTACTCGTGTAATTGTGGGGCAGCGTGCTGCTGCTGTTGCTTCGATCCAAGCTTGACTTGCTGCTGCCGCCGCCGCCGTTGCCATCGCCTATCTTCGCCTTTGGAAGCGTGGGTACTTGCGGTGTCGCGACGGGTCGTGCGTACACGCCAAAGCTGTTGTTATTTGCCAACATGCTTCCGCTGCCGCCCGTCACATCGCTGCGGCCGCCGCCGTCTTTGCCATCGGCGACGCCATTGAGGTAGGGCTTGTACTGGCGCGACCTGCGAATCGTCGACAGCTGCCCAGGCGCGTAAATCGTCTCTTTATCGTTGCAGTCAGGAGCCGGTGAGGCGCCTCCAAGAATGGAGCACGGCGCAGGGCTGTGACTGAGTGACTGGCTCAGGGAAGTGATTGGCTTCAGGTTGATGGAGTGTTCGCGCTCAGACTGCATCTGCAATTTGCTTGCACTTGTGACGGGGACCAATCCAGCTCCAGTAAAGTAATTAATGCGGGCCATGTAACTGGGAGACGACGTGGCTGTGTTGGACGAAGTGGTGCTGGTCGATGGAAGGGCCGGGATTGGCAAAGGCATCAGGCCGTTGGCCTTCGGGATTCCGTTCACTGCGCAGGTCGGCTTGGCTGCAGTGCTCCCAGGTGCGTGGGGAGGAACGTGAGGAGGGGTTGAATTAGCTGACGTCGATGGAGCTGGAATCGGTGAAGGCTTGACTACAGGCATTACGGGCTTCGGAGTGTACGAGGGAGTAGTAAACTGACTACGAAGTGTGCTCGTCGGGCTTGAGGGTTTGATGATCCTGTCAAAACCTGGATTGACAGTTATTCTCGTCGACATCGACGAAGGCGCCGTAGCCGTGGAAGTAGTCGCGGTGCTGGTGCAGAAGGAAGAAGGCGCGCTGATGACCGAAGTCGAGGCGACTGGCGGCGGTGGCTTCGGCGCAGGTTTGGGGCTCGACTCTTTCTTAGGCTTGGGTGCTTCAGTCTTTGGCGCTGGCGCGGGAGCAGACGACGTGGATGCGGGCTTCGACGCCTGACTCTGATTCTGCTTTTGCTTATCCCGTCGCAGTTTTCGACGGTCCATCGAATTGTAAATCGACTCTCGATTCCTGCTGGAGATCTCCGAAATTATTTCGGAGAGCAAGCCCCCATTTTCTGAACTACCGGTGCTCAGCGTCTCGATCTTCTCCTCCAGAATCGAGTTTGGGCACGCACCCATCACGTTGTCGCCCTCGCCTTCGTCAATCACGTCATAAATGTTCTCCGCCGGCGTTGTCGGTGCTGCTCCACCGTTGCCGTTGACGGTGATGCCATGCTTGATGTCAGACGCCGAACCGATGGAGCTTGCACTGGGCGAGTTCATGTCGTCGATTTTTGCCAACGGCGCAAAGAGGTTCGTTGAGTTGCCCGAGCTGCCGTTGGCATTGTTGCCAGCGGTGGTGGTGGCGGCTGCCCGTGCTTTTGCTGCCGCCGTGTTGAGTGACAGAAGCGTCGGCTCATTTCTGCTTGTAAACCGTCCGCCAATGCAAGACTGATACTTTGGCCGTGCTGGAGGGGATGCGGACTTTGGTTGGGCGGTGCTGTTGCTGTTGCCTGCAGTCGGAGGTGGAGGAGGCGGGTTCTCCGATGGCGGCTTCGGTGGAGGGACGGACGGTCTGTTCCGGCGCAGCGAATTGTAGTTGCCCGCACCGCCGCCGCCGAAGGAGTTCCGATTCGGTTGGTTCATGCTTTGTGCACGCGTGACAGTCGGCTTGGGGTTGGGCCTCGGCACTGGCGGAGGGCTGCCTGATTTAATGATTGGCTTTGAAGGCGGCGAAGAAGAAGACTTGGGCGAACCCGAGCCCGAACCGGAAGAAGGCGACGGAGAGCGTTCGGGGCTCTGACTTTTGAGGCGGACGAGGCTTCTCGAGAAAGGCTTCGCGACGACTGACTTGCCAATGAATTTGGGGCTCGGTGGCTTTTGTGGGGCTGGGGGAGAGCCGTCTTGGGGCACATTCGTGTATCGAGGCCCCGGTGACCCATTCTTGTAGCGGTGGGGCTCCCGCGTTGACGACGTGGACGGGCCGACTCCATCAACGACATCGCCTGCGCCTGAGGAGACGGGCACGAGGTGCTGATGCGCCATCTTCGCTTCGATCTGGGCGGACTGCGCGACTTCCAGAATCGGCTGAGAAATCTGCACGCTGTCTCGGTTGAAACTCTTCTGGCGTGTGATGCCAACGCGATTTGAAGGCGAGCCGACGACTGCGTGGTTCGCTGACTCCGTTGATACAGAAGACTTCATGAAGGAATTTCGGACAAATGGAAACGCCGACGCGAGCCGTTGCAATGCTGTCGTGCTTCCACCAAAAAAACTGCTGCCACGAGAAGCAGAACCGTTGCTGTTGCCGTTGCTTTGCTGCTGCTTCTGCAGAGGTGCAAACATTTTTGTGTCTTGCAGCGCGTCGGGGGACGAAAGCGGGCGTGTCTTCGACGGCGACCTCGGCGCCGGGCCTTTGTTGTGGTGATGTGAATTGATGAAGTATGCGGCTGAGTTTTCGTAGAGGGGCGTATCACTGTTGGCTGCTTCGTCCTCCGATACGGCTACCGCCGCCGTCCGTGCGTCGTTGCTCTCAGGCGAGATTGGAGTCGTGTGGGCAATCGGATGCGCCCAAGAGACTCGTGCTTGAGTACCCTTCTGCAGGATGCTGGCAGGCGGGACGGCGTTGCCACTGCGTGGTGACCGATTTTCATTCTTCAGGAGCGTTTGCGCCTGCGCCTGCATAGACGCTGGAGCCGCAGCAACGGCCAAAGTCGCTGTCGCAAGATTCTCGTAGCGATTTCCCGCACCTGCGCTTCCGTTTGGCATAGGAGCAGGTGAGCCTTCACCGCCACCCGCTCCCGCGCGCGCTGGGCTGAGCGAGAATCCTTTGTACTGCCCAAAGAAGTCGTCTGCCGCCGTCCCCGTCATGCTGTTATTCGACGTCGAATTCGGAGGCCCGGAGCCAGAATTTGCCGCTGCATGCGCGTGCACACCGCCAACGCCGCCCCCATGTCCAGGCCCGTTTCCGTTCTGCGTCGGTTTCATCCTCCGTATTTGGATCCTCGTCATGCTGATAATCTGTCCACGGAGGCAGAGACGCTTGAGATTATCCCCAGCGTAGTACAGGTAGAAGGAGATTACAGCGATGAGAGGAATGAAGCCGAGGAACGTGACGTATAGCGCTCTGGCGAAGATGCTTGCGCTGCTGTAAGGATTGAGCGCCGGGCCGCTGTCGACGGAGCCGCCGTACCCCCCGGAGTCACACGAGTCACCTCCGAAGCCTTCGTCGCAGTGGCAATGGCCTTTGCTGTTGCATCGACCGTTTCCGTTGCAGTCATCCGGGCAGCGGAGTGGTGCCAGAACGGACTCGGCGAGCACGCACTTCTGGTGCACGCACATCCGCCCGTCTCCGCATCGTGCGCCCTCAGGAACCAGGCCTGGGTCGACGTCTTGGAGCCCAAAGTCGGTGGTCACACTCCGGCAAGGGTGGATCGTACCACCAGAGTTCAGGAAGAACGTTGACAGCGTGGCGACCTGTTCGTAGCCAAACTGGAGCTTTTCCTCTTCGTGTCGACACTGAAGCACTCCACAAAGCACGTCTTCCCGGGGGCAGCGAGCGTACTGCTCCGTCGCCAGATTGTAGCCGCAATGCCCATACCGGGAGCCGTTGACATTCTTCTGGTAGCACATGTCCACGGATGTTTGCCCGGTAGGGCCCCAGAGCAGCTTGCACTGGTCGGTGTGAGTGCGGCACTGCCCACCGTAGCAGAAGGCGGCTCCGTGACTCGTCTTGCAGTCGGCCCCGTTCTGGACATGCACGTCGGTTGGGCAGTGCTCCGTTTCGCCATTGCAGTACTCAGGAAGGTCGCAGGACGAGATTGCGCCTCGGCAAACTGTTCCTCCCGTCTTCGGGTGGCAAGTCCGGAAGTCGCAGCATTGACCGGCTCCGCAGGTGGCGTTGGCGTACAGCGTGCACGTGTGTGGATTGCAGCAGGGATTGTTACAGTGCTCAACGTGTCCGCAGTCGCATTGTTCGCCGGGTTCCGTGAATCCGTTTCCGCAGACGGGCCCCTTCCAAAGTGATGCGGGCACATTTCGGAGGCAGTAATCCATCCCGTGCTTGAAGGCGTACGTAATTGCGTCTTTGCTACAGGAGCTCCAGTGGGCCGTGCGGTTCGAGCTGGAGCTGGCGCTCATGATGCATTTGCTGTTGGGTCCGTCGCAGGAGCAGGTGTCGGTGTCGTGCGACAGACCAAAGTTGTGCCCGAGTTCATGCGCTACCGTTGTGGCGACCACGCCGAGGACTGACTTGTAATCGGAGTTGACGCCTCCAGAATACTTGTAAGAACAAATCGGGCCCTGCATCGCTTTTCCCACGACGCCCTCCTCGAACTCGAATGCGGTCAGGAGTTGCGCGTTGTCGTTGGGATGGTCCTTCAGGAGCCGTTCACGGCGGTAGCGGAGGAAGCTCGCCAGCGTCTCGTCTCCCTTCGGGCTGAGTGTGATTTCGTCCTGCTCGTTCCAGACGACGACTCCAACGAGGGCGATGAAAATGTTGAGGGGTGCGTACAGGACGTTGACGATATTTGCAATCTCTTTCGTGCGCTGCTCGACTTCGCGCAGGTTGCGACCGGCCTCGACGAATTTCCGGTTGTCGACGACAAGCACGAGTTCGACGTAGCGGGATTTCGAGTTGGCGTTCCAGGGGACGGTGACAGACGGCGAGGAGGTGGCACGTTTGGCTCGGGAATGCGGGATCTCGGCGGCGGTGGTAGGCGAAAGTTGGAATGGAAAGTTGGCGTTGGCGTGAGGGCCCGAGCCTGCGTGGTGGTGGCCGTGTGCGTGACCTGTGAAGTAATTCAGACTTATTAATT
This sequence comes from Mesaphorura yosii, assembly GCA_009869945.1. Classification (NCBI taxonomy): domain Eukaryota; kingdom Metazoa; phylum Arthropoda; class Collembola; order Poduromorpha; family Tullbergiidae; genus Mesaphorura; species Mesaphorura yosii. The sequence goes on along the minus strand of WIXG01000323.1, from coordinate 13,803 downwards.
CTTATTACTCAATAGCAATGCGATGAAAAATTAGTTACAACTAAACTATTTTCACACAGCGCCTGCGTGCTCATGCTCATTTAAGCCTTAAATTAAATTACTGTAATAAAATTAAGCCAATTTGCTATTTGCTTCGAATTTATGAGCCGCGCCCTTCGCGCAGCTGCAGACTTTCCTATGCTTGTTAAATTCTTCATGAAAACGAAAGTGCAATGCAAATCTCGGCTTTGGCTCGGCTGCGGTGAAGCGGAAAAGTTTTAAACTTTTCTTAATTCATATTTCTCTTCCCTAATTTCTAATTATCACCGCACTCAAGCCCGAAGCGAAGCATCAGTATTCCAGCATTTGCATTCTGCAGTGTAATTTCTTCCAAATGAAGTTAATTTTAGCGAAATGTGGCGTTAAGTAAGTTCTGGAATTTGTTCAGGAGCATTCTGAAGAGATTTTTGAGTCAAGAATTCAGAATTCGAGTCTTTCAAGTCATTTTTGGCTTGCTTCGAGTGCGCGAGTACGTATAGAATCTGTAATGTCGACTGTGGAACTACGGAAGAGGGTTGTTTCTGTTTCTGCTTGCTGCCTACAGCGAACTTCCTTCGGTTCCGTGTGGAGTGACTCAGACCAGACGGCGACAAAACAACAAAATAGTACAAAACAGCCAAGAGAAGACAAGAGCAAGAGCCACAAATCTAAGTCAAAGTCGGAGTGAAATCAAGTCAAGCACCACATGCCATATGTGTAAATGCGTTTAGCGTTATGGTAAGTTTGTAAGGATAAAGTACACGAAACACGAAGATTCACATCCATCCCATCTCAAGATGAATTTCATTTCCATTCTTTTTCCTCTACACACTCCAAACCCGGACTATTCCACTTGCAACACCAAAGCCAAACCAATGGATTCTGATTCTTTCTGCTCTCCCCTTCGGCTTCACGTTCAACGAATCAATGCCAGCATTGTACGATTCTACGCTCCACGATCGTATAATTGGACACTTGTAGCCATAAACTCACACTCACTGCTACGACTACAAGAACAAGTTAACAAGTAAACGAAGGGAGAAGTCAAGATCGCCTCGTCTCTCGTCATAAAAACACTTTCGAGTCCACGTCCGCTCAAGTGAAACGAAAACACAGACGCAGCAAAGAGCAAAGGCGAAGAGCTGAACAAGATGCTGATTCTTATGCTCTTACATCCGACTTTTGACCCCAGAGCGAATCCGAGCACCGAGAATAAGCGTAAAACACGAAGAACCGAGTTCAATGCCAAATTTTTATAGCCCACGCCGGGCTGGCTGAGATTCGTATCGTTAATATTAACGTTCTATACGTTAACGAGCTGGCAATGAGTTTACAGAAAAAGTTCTCGCCATAAAATGGCAGGCAATGGCGATGGAGAGCAATTAAAATGAAACGTAGGAACAAAAAAAGCAAGCGAAGATTTTGCACAAGTAAGCTAATGTCCTTCAGCATGCAGGAACGAGGAGCATTAAATGCATTTTTACGCTTGACATTTGGCTTTAATACTGACACAGACGAGGCCCGCGAGACACTTGCAGTTGCAGCGGTGCAGCAGTCTTGTTAAATTCGTGCATTTCAGGCGACACATGCGATTATCTTTAATTGCACTGCCGTCTTCCGCTTCCACGGCCGCCCCGTCCTTCCATCTCTGCTGGCTTAGCTTTTAGCTCGAGTCAAGTTAATGGTACAAAAAACTACGTGCGAGACGGCGATTGCGACTGCGACTGGTGAGAAACTCGCTACTCGCTGCTCGCATCAGTTTAAAAACATGTACGCCTAAGTTAAATCACTTTACAATTTACAATTTACGCAGTCGACAAAAGACGAGAAGCGAATCTGAATCTGGTGCTTCGTTGCGTGGGAATTAAGCCGAGTTTACTGCTGGTTAACTCCTTCTTGATAGGTCTTGAATTAGGGTGTTGGATGGGAAAATCCTGGCTGAGATCGAAATCGGGAGCGACGAACAAGATTGCATTGCACTTTTGAACGGAAATCATACTTCATACAAGTTGCCTGCCCTGGCCTGAATTTAGTCTGATAATACCTCAATCGCGGCTGTTATGGGGCTAATTCATCTATTCATCGCGGCCGTACTTTCGTACTTACCACACGTGAGATTCTTGATCCGGTCCGAGTCTCTGTAGTGTAGCAGCTCCAAATCTGCGTCTGCAATTGAAGCATTTCTTGGCTGTGGCTCCAAGTAGTGCATTTCATGCCCATCGAACACGACTCCTCTACAAAGGCAACGGGACCGAGAAAGAAACCACAACATAATTAATGCATTAATTCATCTCATCAAAGAGGCAAAATAAAGAGAAGACCCGACAGGGAAGGAGCACAGTTGCTTTAATTGCTCCATTCATTCTTAATCGTTAATCTCTTAGGCGTCTGCGTCTGAAGAAAAAGGCAAAAGACAGAGGCACGGTGGAAAGCACTCAAAAAGAAAACGGTGAACGGTCGCTTTCATTAATTTTAATTTCTAATCCCCAACATTAATTTGGGCTCTTGGCAAGTCAAGACAGGAACATGGGAAATTATAAAACCATAATCCTCATTTGCATAAAGTGATGAAGTCTCGCAGGCCTGATTGGGGACAAATGAGAGTTCAAGCAAAACAAAGCCAAAGGCTTAGTGCCCGTGCCCGCCGACATCAAAAATAGGTCATCGTGAAGTCGTTTGTCTTGTCATTGCTCGCCCGTCGCCCTCACCTCAAGACGCCGTCGCACGTGCTGAGGGCAGCCCAGGAGTCAGGCCGTCCCCGCACTGTTCCGTGGTAGTGACAATGGCTATCGCGCAGGTGATCGGGCTCAGGCCGGTGGATGAGTGGCGTGGGCGTGAGCCCGTCGACACCTGCGCCCTGCGTGCGGAGGAAGTATCCGGCGGGGATGAGATCCTTGTTGAGATGCAAGTCGAGGATGTGATTTACAATCACTTCCGTCTCCTTCTCCGTCTTCTGGCCACCGAGGTCATTGTTGTGGCTGTGGCGTTGGCCGGGATGAGTTACGAGCAACGGCAGCTCGACCGTGACGCGGTGAGCATGACGGCGGTCGTCGTTGCCATTGCCATTGTGGGCCTTCGCTAGCTGCAATTAAAACGGCATTCGGCATTGAACGCATTAATCTTGAGTGGCCATCAACACCTTTAGCCATCACTTACCGACTCATCCAAGCTGACGCTTCTTCGAGCTCTGTAATGTGGTTGCGACGACAATCGTTGCTCATTTTCTTGCTGATATGCATTGGGAATCGTTAGTTTCGGTTTGACTCGTTGCACACGTGCGAATTGTTCATTCGACGACGGCGGCGAAGGCGAATATCCTACAAAAAGAAAAAGAAAAGAAAAATGAGATCAGCATTGTAATGTAGAGTACGTAAAATGTCATCGTGTCACAGTGCGACAGTTCTTATCAATTAATTCGTCCTTCAACTATTACATGCGTCAACTATTTCATATACCCAGGATTCGTATATCGCGTCTCGTAATCGAAGATCATGTCCTACGAGCGATGAATTAAAAGCAGCTTATTTTTAATCAGCGTAATCACAATCGCAATGCTGGCAAAAAATCCGGCGAGACTTCTCCAATCTAAACTGGAACTCATCTCCCTGTTGTCAACAACTGTCATCTCATCTCATCTGTGAGCAGACTGTGTAAATGCACAGTCTGCGTTCAGACGCACGCAATTACTTACGCAATCGCTCTTAATCAGATGCTCTGCCCTGCTCTTGTGTAAATTCATATTTCAAAGTAAAGCAGCCAGCTGAGCCGAAGCTACTAAATTGATGCTGTTGTTCGTGGCTTTGGCTGACGGGTCATCACAATTAATGAAGCTATGCTATGCCATGCCACTGAAGTCGAGTCGAGCGTCGAGCCACGAACAAGAATTATATTGACTCCAATTAATTACTGACTGGAAAGCCATCATAGGCAAGGCAAGGCAAAAGTTCCCTTTCGTATCAAGTCAAAATTAGGCTAAGCTGGTCTTTTCTACCGTGCAATCACACAAAGTAAATTTCCCTTCCAGACTTGCAGGCACGACACCAAAGATGCAGAAGCTGACGGTGAATATTCGAAACTTAAGGCACTCAAGAGTAAACTAAGACCCACATTATTACATAAGCCATAACCATAACCATGATGCCTGCTCTGTTCTGCTCAAACTCGAAATTCGCAAACAAGGCATAAGCCATAATAGCAGTTTTACTAGCTGGAAGCCACGGGCCGGGCCAGGCAAATGCCTCTAATGCTCTAGCGAACCTCGTCATTATTTCCTGAAGATTGCTCGCGTTTGCCTTTGTGCTCAGAAATCAGTGCAGAGTACCGTAAACATCTCAGGAGATTATTTACCATCACAAACAAGCCCAAGAATAGAAGCACAGAAGAGCACAGCACAGCATTCGATGGGCTCCGATTCACTTTCGCATCCGCGTCGCAGGAAATGAGAAAAGTTTCGCTTCCAGGAAACAAACACGCCATTGTCGTCATTAGACGCGCCCGTGTCATGGCCAAGGGACTGGAAAATAAGGTCAGGACGGGTCACCGTGGCTTAATTGGGTTACAAGATACAAAATACTGTAGGACAACGCCAGGCAGGCCAAAAAGGGAGAAAAGGTAGAGAAGAGGTGACTGACTCCGTCTTATCTTCAGAGCGGTTGAGTTGTTATCAGCATCAGCGCTCTTTTGCTGCTGGACTTTGTGCAGAGCACATAAAATGTTCCAGTTCGAGTCCAGGTCCAATATTTATAAACATGTACGCGCGCGGGCAGCGCGGGTGATGACAGCCAGTCCATCATCTCTGTTTTGGCCCGATCTGCGTTGTGTCTTGTTTATTTACTCAACCGTGTTTGGATTCTGGATTCGTGATTCCGGACTCCGGCTATTTCGAGTCCAGGCCCAAACGCAGAAGCTCAGTCTCAAATCTCAACAAGCAAGCCGTATTTTTCAGTATTTCAGAGATCAACACGGCACAAATCGTGTAGTGTCGTGGGTCGTCATCCGTAAGAGTAATCGCAGCCCAGCGCAGGTGCTACGCTACGCTACGATTCAATGGAAATGCGATTACATTGTATTCTGAATCCAATTGTGAGCCTCTTTGTGTATTGTGCCCCGTTTCCAGCTCCACCGTCTCCAGCTTCCAGGCACTTGAGACTTGAAGTGAAGATGATTCCAGCGTTTGCGTTGCTTTTTACGTTCAGGCAATGGCAATATTTTTATTTCATCCATGCTTTGCCTTTGCCTTAAGTTCTCCGACTCTGAAGCCTGTTTTCTACTCTGCTCAATCGATTCCACATCAAAAACATGAACATGGGCTCGAATCTCGAATACCACACACGGTGAAGACATCGAGCCAGGCTTTTCTCGTGGCTTGTACACTGCACGCATTTTTTCCAGTAAAAGCAACATGCTGCAATGCAACGCATTGTTCTTTTCTTGACTTAGTCAACTGTTCAACTGCACGTTCACGTTCGTGTACTCGTATTCGTAGATGGACAAGAGGCAATGAATCACATTCACTCGCCTGGCCTCGAACTCATGTGCAAGTAGTAAAGTAAAAATCGTGGACAAGCATGTGCTGCATTTTATTGTAGTGCAGGCACGGCATGGAATCAAATCCAGAACGGAAATCAATTACGACATGACACTCTACTCAATTTACTTCGCCTCGCCTAGCTGCGCTGTGTTCGAATTACAATCGCGCATTTGCATTGGCATTTTGTACTTTCCATTCATTTCCATTTTTACTCATGCCGTGCCTGACGCCTGAGTTTCGTATTCGTATCGAAGACTTCACTTTCATTTTCGGCCTGGCAGCAGAGAAGAGAAGCCGATTGCCGGATCAGAGACATGCCAGGATGCATTTAAATTTAAATACGCGTACGAATACGAGACTACGAATACGATACACGAAGGCATTGGCTTGCATTTAAATTTGTCTGCTGTCTCGTCAAGCGAAGCGTGAAAACGGTTCTGATAAAGTACAAAGACTCTTCGAAAGTCGGTACGCACTGCACCGCATTTAAATTGCGTTGGGTTTGCACGCAAGACACACTCAAACGCAAAAAAGTGTCATCGCCGCCTTCAAAAGCTAATGTTGCGTGTCCACCGTGGGAAAATGTGCGGGCAGTCCCGAAATTAGCGACCACAGTACAAAACAAAACCACAGCAGAACTTCAGAACAGGCAACGCAGGATTCGGTTGCTAACTCGATAACGATAACACGAACAGCAAGGTTTAATTGGAAAATAATTGAATCCGGCCACGTCCACGTCCAATGAACCCGCCACCCACAAACTTCAACCCTGGCTGGGCTCAGAATTCGGTCCGGCAAAGCCAATGCCAAACCGTCAAGGCGGAAAGCGAAAAGTGTTAAGTAAATAATCCAATTAGCCCACAGCGAAACGCAGAAGCGTGAAAGCAGAAAGTGAAGAGCCAGGCAGAAGCCAATTTATTGTGAATTCCACACGAGTTCAAATCGACGCCACCACACCAGGCAGGCAAAGACAAAAGCCAGGCCCGACCGACCAAATTTCTGTGCTGCTACTGCACAATTTTCTGACAAGGCGAGCGAAAGTAGAAAGTACGACAGCTCGTCAAGCAAACATGCCAATCAAGTGCGTGTGCATGTGCGTAGCGTAATGGCGTAATTAAAAGCGCGTCGAGTCGAGCCCTAACATGAAAATCGGGCACTTGAAACCACAACCACTTGAAAATATTTCAATCAAAAGTTGATACGAGTACAAGCACGGAATTCCATACAAGGAAATCGAAGGCGTGTGGATGAACTCGAGCCGAGTCGAGCTTGTACTTTTACTGGAATTATTCATGGAGTATTGGTTTATGCCGTACGCGGTACGCCCACGCATGTATTACGTATTACGTACTTAGTTGCCAAGCACTTGGCGTACGCACTTTATACGATGCGTGGAGAATTGAGTTGTCAGGTCACGAACTCAATCTTATTACTTATTACTACACTTTCCACTACAAAAGGCACACTTTACATCTTCCATTACATCAAGTTCGAGTGATCCGAGCTTACAGCTTACAAGCACCAAGCAACCAAGCTCGTTAAAACTTTATTCAACTCTTTTACGAGTATTGAGCAAGTAAATCGAAAATTTCAGGCCTGAAATGTAAACAGTAAACAGAGTCTCGTCGCATTGACGTGATGTGATGTGAATTCTTCCTGTTTGAGTTATAGTTACAGTCACTGTGTTACAGTGTCATCGATCAAAATCAAATTATGTAGTTTAATTGCATCGCCATCGCCCATTGCTTATCACCATCGCCAAAGGGTCATTGAATTCCAGCGCCCTGTCTGCTTTGGCTCGCTGGCTGATGGATCCATACTTCTGCTCTGCCTCTTCTACACTCAAAAGCAAAGCAATCCTGAGCCTGACATGCAATATCTGATTTATTGCATAATAAATATTCCAAACATGTGCACATGTGGACGTGGACTCTCGAGCTCATAATTCCGTGTACGGTCGTAATAATAAATAACAAGCCAATAACTCATGCCTGGAGCTCGTGCGTGCTCAGCACAAAATTACAAGACTAGCCAGCAAAGTACAGCCGTAAATTAAAACCGACGCTGACTGTGACGAGACGACCGATGTTGTTGACGAGGATCCGCTTCCTCTGCCTTCCCGTGGTCCGTGCTCGCGTGAGCAAGTGACAAGTTTCGCAATCTGCACTAGACGACTTGATTAGCAAGCGTGTCAAGCCTGCTAAAATGCGAATTGGCAGCCAGTCATTCGCCAACCAAGTCAAGCCTGTCAATTCAATGCAAGTGCAAATTCAGCAATTCGGCACTTTCTTATCTCCACTTTACTAGGCTGAGCTAAATTCAGCAAAATCAAGCAGTTTCAGCTTTCACACTCACGCGATGGCGATGGAGGACCATAAAATTCGTAAAAGCAAAATTGTACGTCTGCCCCACTTCAATTATTCAAATTCAATACGGCTAAACGCTAAACCCAAAGCTAATGTAAACAATGACATATTAAACATAAAACGCGTTGCAATACGCTAATCCATAAACTGTAAACATTTGCCATGCTAAGCTAGAAACGCAGATACGCGTACGCGAAACAATTGACAATTGATACTCAAATTGATAAATCAACCCTTCGCCATGTTGCTTTTGCGTTTGCTACATACAATCACAATGGATTTTTTTTCGAACAGTTAAATCTTTACTGATCCTGTTTATTTACACTCCACGAGCTTTCGAGTTTGAGATTGAAGTGTGTCAGTGTGCGAGAACGAAAATGAGCCCGCGCAAGCGCATAAAATGATTTGAAATCTTGGTGTCTCTGCCCGTGCCTTAATTTGGTGCCATATGGAGTGATTAGATGAAATACATTCACATCTATCTTTAATCGTTAAATCTTTACAAAGTCTTTCTCACAAAGTGAATTGAATTGGAGATTGGAGCCATCAGCCGCCAGCACCAAGCCACAGTCAATTACAATGCCTGCCTGCCTTTGGCGGCGTCCGCCAGCCCGTTTTCGGCACCGCGCGTCAAAGCTGCTCTGCTCTGAAATCTCGTGCAAACGTACATAATTGAACAAACAAGTCCAAGTCGGCACACGTACAAGGGTAAAGGCAAAGGCTCCGACTCCGACGTCATGTGTTCTAATGTACCCCTTTTGTGCCGAAAGACAATTACCAAATCCCCAGCCACAGTCATTAAATCTGCCAACGGCCAACAAACAAGTAGACAAACGACAAATAATGAACATGATCAATTCTAAAGTCAATCCACATTCACATCCACCCTTTGACCTTATCCTCGTCCATCGTGCAGTGCCGATCGTGCATTGAGCAGCGAACACGTGCTCGTCAGGCCGCAGGCGGAAAAGAACAACTGAACGCGTTCGAGAAGTCCAGGACAGTGGACAGGGCAGGGCAGAGTTCAAGTAAACAAGAGCGTTAAAAGCCAATGAAGCGAAAGCGAAGCGTCTAACGCCAAGCCTCGTCTTATCAGTTGTAAACGCTTTAAGTCTAAGTATTGACTGACTAAATATAGCGCACAAGGCAAAACGCGTGAGCATCAATCATGCTGACTGCTGGGCTGGCCGATATTTAATTTCCTTACCGTGTATTTGTGCTTCCACGTTGACGCTGCCTTCGCCGTTGGCCGAAGAAATGTAAATTAATGCCGCTAAGGCGAGTGCCAATATTTGCCAACGCTGCCATTGCAATTTCCTCTTGCCTCGACTGCGACTTGCGGCCCAGCATCTTAAAAATTGCTTCGTAGTCCTGGTCATGGTGGTCGATGGTTCCGACTAAACTAAACTACGGTACGATTTTGCTGGCGGCTGGAACGATGACCACGAGAATCAACTTGTCCACATGATTGATCAATCAACCCCTGCGTAGTAAATTCACGTCTTCGTCTTCATGTCGTTAACAGTTGACGTATCGCCAATTTTTTGCCTTCTGTGCACTGAAACGAATCTCACCGCCAGCGAGGCCCGTGAAGCTTTTCTCCTTTCTTCTCTCAGCTCGACCGATTCTTCATCTTGTGACTTCTGAAAAGAAAAAGAATCAAAATACATGAGTAGAATTCAAATTAGCTTAAATGCTTAATTTTTTCTCTGTAAGTCAAGTCATTTCATTTCCTTGCGAATATGCTATACATGTGGAACTCGCTACTCGCAATTTGTAATTTGCAAATTGCAGTGTTTAAGTATAATTAAATCGTTAAGGCTGCTGATGTCTCGTAATTTGTGCTTGATGCAGAGGCATTTTTGCAATGTTTACGAATTCTACTACCAGCACAGAGCAAGTCGCACGGCAATGCAAATATGAATCATTCGGTTCAGTAGAAGTCGGATGCTCGATGCTAAAAGCTAAACGCTCGAGCTCTCATTGCAATATTTCACGCATGGATGAGAATTTCGTATGTCATCACTCATCAGCAAGGAGTTTAGTCTTCTAATTTTCACCTGAACGTGTGACGGTGATGAGTCGACGAGTGTATTGCTTGTGGTGACATGCCATTCGCGAATGCAGGGCCGGACGGATGAATGGATCCCTTGCGGCGATTTGTTTACGAGTTACGACTAAGATTCTCGCCGTTCGCATATGTGAATCACATTGTCTGGCAAGTGTTTAGTGTTTTCACGCTTAACGTTAACCCTTTCCGTCGATCGTTAAATTCTGACGCGGACGCGAGTTTCTGAGTACAGTCGTCGGTTTCTTTCGTTTCATTACCATACAATACAAAGGAAGGTTTCATCTTAGCCTTAGCATTAGCTCATGATAAGTAGAGTCGTCAACTGATCCAAGCAAGCCATTGTTCATTGTTTCGCTGCTGCAACGAAGCACTTTACATAATCTCTCCACTTTCTTCATTTCATCTTTGCCAAAGCCAAAGCCAAAGCCAAAGCCAAGTGCAGTGCAATACGCAATACACAAAATACAAAACGCAAGACAAAGAATGCTTAAAAGTTAAAACAACAAACAAGGTAAGATGAATTGAAAAGTGTCCTCTTTAAAGATGTGGTGGCTTGTGGCGGTGGAGAAGATCAATGCTCAATGGCTCGTGTTGTGCCAGCCAAGTGCCAAGAGATCGATCACCCAAATACAAAATACGCCACCGAGATAAGACAAGGCAACGACTGGCACGGTGTCGTGCTTTGTGGTCTCTCGTCTCTGAGCAGCGAATCGCGAATGACAATGACAATGACGACCTCAGAACCACAGCCGTAATTCACCGAGATAGCGGATTGCAGATTAGAAATCAGGAATCTGAAGATCCGAGTCGACTCGAGTCACAAGACAGAAACGGTGCCAAGATGAGCATCTTAAAGCGTCAGTCAAGATGAATGGTGCTCAATGAATCTTCACTTTACACTTTCCTCAATGAGATGCCATGCAGAAGATGCAGAAAATGCCAGATGACTAATAATAGGGCAGATTAGAGACGAGAGTCACTCAGAGTAGGAGTCATATGCAATGAATCATGACAATTTGCTTGGTGTTTGGCTTCTTTTGCTACTGCCAAATGCCTTGTCTGCCTTGTTACGCATTATTTGCATAGCTTTTCATTATGCGCATAAATTTCAAACTGCTCGTACTGTGACGTGGCTCAGCTCGACTCAGGGCTGGAGAGGAAGGAAGGCTGGATCGCCTTGTAGCTTGTAAACAAGATTACGCGTCCGCCAAAATCGTCACAATTCACAAGTGCACAAGTGTACACAGGAATTTGATTCACCCGGCCTCGCACACGAACAACGCACGACATGATTCATATTCACATTCATACGTTAATTCCTTTTTAATGAACTCAATTCCAATGCTAATGAGAAATGAATGAGCGCGTATGCGTACGTAAAATTTGAAGTTGAACATTGAGCAACCTTGTGGTTTGGTGAATTAGGCGCCTGGCTTCGATCACTTTCGGCAGGAAACCGAACCAATTCTCCAATTCCCAAATTACCATCATTAAACTCAACGCTAACGGTCTAACGCTTGGGAACGCTCTCCATATGGAAAATCGCATTGCATTGCATTTGCAGACAGGCATATTTCGGTAGTGCCGTAAAAGTAATAATCGTAACCCGAGATGTAATTCGGTTCCTTCCTTCCTGTTATTGGTGCCACGTTATTGTCATTGGTTTTTCGTAGCGCACCAGGCATGTATGCAATATGCAGGCAGATTACAGCCGTTTCCTTTCCCGTACGCGTGCCGGTGCCCGTCTCGTCGCCCTCGTCCGTGCTCTTGTCTCTCGTGTACCACACCTCGCCTGCCCTGCCTGCGCCTAATAACACAAACATTTGCTCCTGATCGGTCTGGCATTTGGGATCGTGCTGCATCACACAACTGCAATGCACCGAACCGAGTCTGTCTCCAGTGCACTTTCCTTTCCTGTCCGTATTGGGTCTCTTGTTTTCGGGTTTCAAGTTCAAGAGACTCCACTGCAACTGCACAACTGCAATGCACTCCGAATATGCCAGATACGCGTATTCGCTAAATGCCGACTCCCGTCGCCGTCTCCTGGCTTGGTAGCTGTGGCTGTGGCTACGCATGGCACGACACGGTTGAGGTTGACGGTAAATGGCTAGGTTGAAGGTTTTATTGATTTCCTGACGATACGCAGGGGGTTGGTCGGTAGTTGGCAACATTGCAATGGCAAACTCGCACATTTAATGCGCGTAATCACGTAAGACAAGGAAATGCTAGCAACTTAATTAAACCAAGCGTACAAATTGATTAAAGTTATGATAAAGGTTGCGACGACCTTACCTATGAATTAATCTTAATCTTCGTGCTGGATGACTGTGACTACTGGCTACCAAGATTCGTGGTTGGCATTGGCTGCTCTCTTTGCAATCTTCCAATGAACTGAACACAATTTGGTAGGCCAGGCCGAAATATTACTGATCTTGACCTCGAACCTAAGTTTATGGAACGGTCAGGGGCAAAGGGCTAAAGTAGCTGATTTCTAATCAGAGTCACATTGTTGCAGAACATTAATGATCAATGTAATCGGACATTGGATGAATGAATAGAGCGGGACAATGATCAGAACCACTATTGGTTAACTAAATTCCATTATTTAATGCACTGATTAGGCCGTCACCTCGTCACTTTCATGCTTGAGTCGAACACGTGCCGAAGATGAAGAAATTTGGCAGTTGATTGACCTCTTCAGGGCCAATCGCAGTGGCTGAATTAACTAAATTCGTTGATGTGCGTGCAATTTTAGATTGAGTCGGGCGTCGTCGGTCGGTGTTAGTCAGTCTTTAAATCTTCAGTTAATTAAATCTCCAGCTCTGCATTTATGAATGTTTTAGATAAGAGATCACTGCACTCTTTTAGTTTAAAGTCTAATGGTATATTTTTAGAATACAAACACGTAACGTAACGCGTAAGACATAGACAGATAACTGTACTGAACACTAATGCATGCGGGTCGAGTGCTAGTGGGTGTATTTGTTTACCACTCAAGATCAGAATACTAACTGACTGACTCAGCCAGCAAAGGCAAAGAGCCATCAAAGCCAAAGCGCAGCGCAGACGAGCTTCAACACAATTCAACGTTCAACCCTTTGGCATTGCTCAACCCAGCGCCAAGCCAGCAAGAGCCCAGCGATAACGAAACCGAGCAATGCAACGGCACAGAACACAGAGCATCTGGCATCTGTACTGAATCTCTGTCCTGCGCTGTGATGAATTGGATGCCTGATGAACTACGTGGTAGTGGCAGTGGCAGCTGCATACAGCTACGGCAGAGGCAGGAAACACCCTTCATGGCCGAAATTTGACAGCCGGGTGCCGGACCGGACGTCGATAACAGGCGCGGGCACGTGCTCTGGCTGGTAGGCACTTGAAGGACTCGATTTCAGAAACCTTAAATGAATTTTACAGTCAATGTGGCCATTTCTAAGTGCGCATCCGAATTTGCTCCTTTTAATTAATGCATATTTAACACAGCTTGAAGTTCCAATTGCCTGCTGCTTATTAGCACATCGTAATGTGCGTATGCATTCGCAATTCTCTGTCTGTCGGTGTGTCTGTCTGTGTGTCACGGTTTATTTTTTAAACACAATTGGACACTGCTTCATGAATTCAGATGAAGAGGTGTTGACTGTGGGGCGTATCGCTGCTCAATAGATGCGAGCGGTGACAGCACTTACGAAGCATGAGATAAAACGGTAAAATCTGAGACAGTAGAGTTGAATTTGCAGCATGGTTGTAAAACCTTGAAGCAACAATCGAAGCAATTCATACTTGGCATTTTCTGTGTTCCGCCGATATTAACATGGAAT
>WIXG01000322.1:0-88929 GCA_009869945.1 Mesaphorura yosii | reverse complement strand
TTCACAACAGCTCGCTCTAGTTTCGGTGCGTCCTCAATTCTCCTGGTTGGAAAAGCTCCTTCCAATGGCTTCAAATTATCTTCTCGAGTAATTGGTTTCGTCCTCTCAATTTTGGGTGCAATGGGTTTTGGAGGTACGTGAAACTGGCCTTCCGGAGCTAAGTTATCTTTAGGCTTTACTGTTGGATATTTTTCACCGACTTTGTGCACTTCCTCCACAACGCGTTTTGTGAATTCGCCTTCCATAAGAAGATGATCCTTAGGTTTTTTAACTGGATACCTGAGTACAAGTAAGGTTGAGACACCAGAGGATTTCCCAATCATTGACACTAAACTGAACGGACAATTCATTTACCTTTCTCCTATTTTCGGGCCGTCGTCAACATGTCGTTTGGCAAATTCTCCTTCTGGAACAAGATTATCAGGATGACGGACTACAAGCTGCCGTTCGCCTTGCACAGGAGCTGATGGTTTCTCAGGGTAATAATGCTGTCCCTCTGGCTTCAAGTTCTCCTTCGGAATCTTTACAACTGCTCGCTCTAGTTTTGGCGCGTCCTCAATTTTTCTGGTCGTAAAAGCTCCTTCCATCGGCTTTAAATTGTCTTCGTGTGTAATAGGCCTTGTCCTCTCAATTTTGGGCGCTGTTTGTTGCGGCGGTACGTAGAACTGACCCTCTGGTGCTAAATTGTCTTTTGGTTTGACGGTTGGATATTTCTCACCGAATTTGTATCCTTCGTCCACAACACGTTTTGTGAATTCGCCTTCCATCACAAGATGATCAATAGGCCGTTTTGTCGGATATCTACGAAAAAGCGGACAATAAAATTGGTATTGTTAATCCGTCATTGTGGCTCAAATTATTAGCGTTACCTTTCGCCAACTGGCACCACGTCTCTCGGTCGCTGAGCAAAATCTCCTTCTGGGACTAAATTATCCACTGGTCTTTTCATGGGATATCTACAAATTTTTGGCAAGTTTTATAGACGCATCCAATACTCAATGATTACGAGCCCTGAAATTACCTATCTCCTAATGTGGGCGCGTCTTCTCGTGACCTCTTCACAAATTCACCTTCTGGGACCAAGTTGTCAACCGGTTTCTTCGTTGGATATCTCTCAGGTGCGCCAGGGCTTTCCTTTTGTGGCGGAGTGTAAAATTTTCCTTCTGGAGACAAGTTATCTTTCGGCTTCGCCATTGGATATCTCTCTCCAACCTTGTATGTTTCATCTACTTGTCGTTTCGTGAATTCTCCCTCAGAAACCAAGTTATCAATTGGCTTCTTTGTGGGATACCTAATTTTAGAAAGTTGACTGTTACACTATTCTTTGTCTTAACTAATCTTAAATTGTGATCTGTGAACGTACCGTTCCTCTGGTTTTGGCGCCTGCTCTTTGGGTCTCCGAGTGAATTCACCTTCGGGGAACAGATTATCAGTTGGCTTCTTTGCCGGATATCTCTCACCTTTGGGTATTTCCTGCTTGGGCCTTTGAGCAAACTCGCCTTCCGGCATGAGGTTGTCACTTGGCTTCTTTGCGGGGTACCTAGTCAGATCGTTTTGTTAAGAATACTGGCTTGGCCGGTATAAAAAATGCGTCTTTAAACGTAACTCATGCCTACCTTTCTCCCATGACTGGTGCCTCTTCCTTCGGTCTCCTCACAAATTCCCCTTCTGGCACCAAGTTGTCCACTGGCTTCTTCGTCGGATACCTCTCCGCTGCTCCTGGCGCCTCTTTAGGCGGTGGCACGTAGAACTGTCCTTCAGGTGCCAAGTTATCGGCGGGTTTGACGGTTGGATATTTCTCGCCAACTTTGTGCACCTCTTCAACTTTCCGTTTCGTGAATTCGCCTTCGGGGGCAAGATTATCTACTGGCTTCTTCGCAGGATACCTGGATGGCGCATGCTCATGAATTAATTGGACAAAGAAAGTCGAAAAATAGACAAACCTTTCTCCCATTTTTGGAGCTTCCTCCTTTGGCCTTTTCACAAATTCACCCTCTAGTACCAAGTTGTCAACTGGTTTCTTAGTCGGGTACCTTTCTGGTGCTCCTGGTGCTTCCTTTTGTGGAGGTACATGAAATTGTCCTTCAGGTACAAGATTATCAACAGGCCGCACGATTGGATACTTCTCGCCAACCATGTGAACTTCTTCAACGACTCTTTTTGTAAACTCTCCTTCCGATACCAGATTGTCAACTGGCTTCTTTAGGGCATATCTGCAGTGATTCAAATCGAAACGGGTGTTAGTTGTAGGTTACGGGCGTCATGTGTTCTTTCACTGGAGCTTTATGCTCTTCCCACCTTTCTCCCACAGTTGGAGCCGGCTCTCTTGCCCGTTTAGTGAATTCTCCTTCCGGAACGAGGTTATCTGTTGGCTTCTTCACAGGATACCTGAATGCAAAATGAATCTGCTTAATCTTACAATTCCCAATCAGGATAAGTTGGTGAAGTACCTCTCGCCCATTTTTGGCGCTTCCTCCACGGGCCTACGCGCAAATTCACCTTCAGGGACTAGATTGTCAACTGGTCGCATAGTTGGATATTTCTCTCCAACTTTATATGGTTCGTCCACAGGACGCTTTGTGAACTCGCCCTCAGGAACCAAATTATCCTTCGGCTTCTTTACTGGGTATCTGAATCATTAAAAACTAGGCCATGAATGCAAGCACAAATAGAATTGCTGGGGTCTTCAAACCTTTCTCCCATTTTTGGTGCTGCTTCTATTGGTCTTCCGGTAAATTCGCCCTCTGGAACTAAATTATCGGCTGGTTTCTTTGCTGGGTATCGTTCTGGTGCTCCAGGAGCCTGTTGGGCTGGTGGGACGTAAAATTTCCCCTCCGGAGCCAGATTGTCAACTGGTCGCATAGTTGGGTACTTTTCTCCCATTCTGTATGGTTGCTCAGGTGGCCTTTTCGCAAATTCACCTTCTGGGATTAAATTGTCCACAGGCTTCTTGGCTGGGTATCTCTCTCCGGCCCCAGGCCAAACTTTCTCCTGACGAGTGTAGAACTCTCCTTCTGAAATCAGATTATCTTTTGGCTTCATTGCTGGATACTTCTCTCCAGGTTTATATGGTTCTTCGGTTGGTCTTTTGGCAAACTCTCCTTCTGGAACAAGGTTGTCTGCTGGTTTTTTCACGGGGTATCTGAAATGATAAAATTGTATCAATTTCATTCCGTGGACGTTAATTCACTATTGGCAAATTATCGCTAACGTACCTTTCTCCAACCTTCGGAGCCTCCTCTTGCGGCCTACGAGAAAATTCACCTTCTGGTGCCAAATTGTCCACGGGCTTTTTCGTCGGATACCTCTCCGGTGCTCCTGGAGCTACCTTTTCCGGTGGAACATAAAATTGTCCCTCCGGTACCAAATTGTCAACAGGTCGGACTGTAGGATACTTTTCTCCTTTTCTGTAAGGTTCTTCTGTTGGCCTCTTCGCGAATTCGCCTTCGGACACCAAGTTATCAGGTGGCTTCTTAGCTGGGTACCTGGGAGAGAGTGGGCTAAACGTAACTCCAAAACCAAAGATTAAAAGTACTAAGAGTTTAGAGTGTTTCCTGTTACCTTTCCCCCATCTTGGGCACTTCCTGTCTTGGTCGACGCGCAAACTCTCCTTTAGGGACAAGATTGTCTACAGGCTTCTTGATTAGGTACCTGTCTGGAGCACCAGGTGCTTGCTTTTGTGGTGGCGCGTAAAATTGACCCTCGGGTACTAAATTATCTCGTGGTATCACGGTCGGATATTTCTCTCCAACCTTTTGCACTTCAACCACTTGCCTCTTCGTGAACTCTCCTTCCATCATCAAATTGTCTATTGGTCTTTTCATCGGATACCGGTCACCCATTTTAGGTGCTGCTTGTTTTGGTCTACCCGTAAATTCTCCTTCTGGCGCAAGATTATCAGTCGGCCGCTTCGCTGGATATCTGAAAAGGCACATTATTTATTGAAGATGCTTGTGATATTTTAATATGGCCTAATTCTTTCACGCCTTACCTTTCGCCTTTGGGTACAGGCTCTTTTTGCCTACGTGCAAATTCACCTTCTGGAACCAAGTTATCCACCGGCTTTTTTGTCGGATATCTTTCACCAGCTCCTGGCGCCTTCCTCTCAGGAGGAGCGTAAAATTGTCCTTCTGGAGCTAGATTATCTTTTGGAATGGCAATAGGGTATTTTTCGCCAGGTTTGTACGGCAGTGCAATCGGACGTTTCGCGAATTCTCCTTCCGGAACCAAGTTGTCGGTCGGTTTTTTAGTTGGATACCTAAATCAACAATTAAAGACTTCAAACATATTTTGACTGAAATTCAGAGATGAATTCAGAAAGGGGAAACCTTTCGCCCATTTTTGGAAGTTCTTCTTTTGGTCTTCTTGAAAACTCTCCTTCTGGAATCAAATTGTCCACGGGTCTCTTTGTTGGGTATTTGTCACCCATTTTGGGCGCAGCTGCTTTATCAGGATAGTAATGTTGTCCGGTTTGCTTCAAATTGTCATCATGCATGATTGGCTTAGTCCTTTCAAGTTTTGGAATTGGTTCTACATGGCGTTGAGGAAAATCGCCTTTGAATGCGATGTTATCGGGGTGCCGAACCACAGGATGTCTTTCGCCATGTGCGGGTGCCGTTGGTTTGGCCGGATAGTAATGCTGTCCCTCTGGCTTCAAGTTCTCCTTCGGAATCTTTACAACAGCTCGCTCTAGTTTCGGTGCGTCCTCAATTCTCCTGGTTGGAAAAGCTCCTTCCAATGGCTTCAAATTATCTTCTCGAGTAATTGGTTTCGTCCTCTCAATTTTTGGAGCTGGCTGCCTCTCTCTACCATAAAAGGGCCCTTCAGGGTGAAGATTGTCCCTTGTTTTGTATGGTGTAACTCTGTCAATTTTCGGAGCAAGTTCTGGTTCCTTTCCATAAAAGGGACCCGTCATATGCAAATTGTCACCGCGTCGTGTGATGTCAACGCGTTCTCCCTTGACACCAGTAAACTGGTCTCTGGAAGTGGTCTGAAGGTACATTTCTCCTTCTTGCTTAGTGTATGTGTTTTTTCGTACAGCCTTGACCTTGTCATGTTGCTTTTCGTAGAAGTCTTTCCTATTGGTGCTCTCATAATCCACGGCTCCTTCCAGTTTCAGCTGGTCTTGTCTTTTCGCAATAGGCTCACGTGGCCCAACGAAGTAATTTTGGTTTTCCAATTTCTCCAGCACAGTGGTCGTCTTGTAGTTCTCGTCTTCTACTGCGGTTGATATTTGTTTCTTGGAGTCTCTGCTTGCGAAACTGGTCTTGACATCCATCACCTCTTCAACCAGCACCTGCCCTGTCTTCATGACGCCAGACTCCTTGGACTCTCGGGCTGACTTAGAACTGTAATCCTTGATGGCCTTCGTATCCGATGTCTTTGTAATGTCATGCTTATCGCGCAATTCCCTGAGATTTCTTTCTGCTTGGGACGTGAGCAATTCGTCGTACCGAAAAGTTTGATGGTCGCTTGACGTCGTCGATGTGTGAATCTTTTCATCAATCTCGATATTGTCATTAGAAGTGCTTCCAGCGACTTGCGCAGACTTAATTTCTGTGATCGTTCGCAGAACCTTTTCAGTTGTTTCAATTCCACCAGCGCCGAAGCTCACAATTCCACTCGAAATCTCTCGTTCGTGAACACTTTTAACTTTGGAACCTGACAAGGACGATTCGATGTCAACGCCATAAACTTTCTGGGTTTGAATGATTTCCTCCAAATCTGCTTGTGCTTTCTTTTGGTCCTGAGTTTTTTCCATGCTTGACTTGGTCTGGGTTGTTACCGTCAGCCCTTGCACATTTCCAAAATCATGATACATGCCGCCGGATCTGGTTTCAATTTTGGAACCACGAATTTGACTCTGGTCTCTTGTGTCTACGGGAGTTCCTGGGCGATAAGAAATTAACTCGCTTGATTTTGTTTCCACATTCGACGAAGAAGTTGCAGAAGATGTGAAATTTTTCTCTTCCGTTTTGGAACTCGATTTGGTCTCGAAACCGCTCGACTTGCTCTCTTTGGTTAACAAATCGGACTGTTTGACATCAGATTTTGAGGAGTATTCTGTGCTCAGGTGAGACAAAGTTTCTTTCTGCTCGCCAATTTCTTTCAGGAGGTTACTTGATTCCCGGATGATTTTCTCGCTCTTCTCAATATCTTGGCCGTACTTGGAAGACTCCTTTAGCAGCGATGAGAATTCTGATTGGGCAGCAGTGGCACCGAAATCACTACGAAGCTCATAATCATCAACCAACTTGCCACCTCTCAAAACCTTCCTTGTTGTGGTAGTTCCGCTCAACGTGGAAGAACTAATCTTCAAGGGTTGCCCGTCAGACTTTTCTGCGAAAGTTGAATACTCAGAACGCGACACGTCCCTCCATTGGCCCGTTGCCGAGTCGTACTCTTGAGCCAAGGCATGTCCACTTCTGGAAGACATGGATTTACTGGTTGACATATGACTGCTGGTCGTCATTTCTTCGGTTTCGAACGGAATGTCGACCAATTTGCCTCCGCGAAGTTGCTTCCTATTCTTTGTGGACGTTGAAGATTGAGTACTGAGCGCAGGCAGGTTTGACGCTTCATGCAAAATGGTTTTGGTTGTCTCATCCGACAACAGTGATCTGCTTTCCTTACTAGTACTGCTACCCTTCATGATCAGATCGGACGCGGCCATAAGAGATTCTTGTTGCGTCTCAAATTGAGAGGTGCTAGAACTATTGGCCTCTATTTGTGTCTGAAATGATGAAGATTGCTCTTGCTGGGTCGAGTAAGATTTTGACGAGGAGTATTCCTCTGTTGATGCCGATTGTTTCTGACTGCCAGAATCCAATGCAATCTGGCTTTCATGCAAATGAACGCTCCAATCATCACGCCCAGGGTGTCCGGAACTTGTTCTTTCGCGGGTCATGCTTGTGGAGTGAAAAGTTTCACTACCACTGGCGTCTTCAAGCTTAAATCTGGAACAATCAATTCGAGCATAAATATTTGTTGGATGGCTACTTGGCTACCTTCATGCGTTTAGTTATCAAGTCTAAGGTCTTTTGGCACGTACTTCTTTTGCTGTTCAAACTCCTTTCCGTGGAGCTCCTCCCTGATCGAAGAACCCAGCGCGATCTCACCTTCCGGTGTTATGTCTCGACCTCGCTTCATTTTTGCTCGGTCGGTCTGTAAACCATAAATAATGGAAGTCATTTGTCAGTCACTAACCAGTACCCACATCAGAGCACTCGCAGTTTTAGAATCAGTGTCTTACGTGTTCCAGTTGATATGATACGAATTGATCTTGACTCTCCGTTGTGGAACTGTGTTGTTCAGATGCACTGAACTGCCGCAGCTCCGAAGAAACGTGATCCACCATTCTAGATTGAGTGTGTGGGCACTTGTGACGCCTGCAATACACACAAAAAATGGACGTCAGAAGAAACAACAGCGTGTCAATGCACTAACAACTGTCTACTCTCTACGCGAAGAAGGCGAATGCAAAACAGATGTAAATTCAGCAAACCATAATTCATAAATGGACAATCGCTCTTGTTTTGGCCCTACATTGTTGGGTGTCTTTTATGGGCAATAAGAGGGCAGAGAATCACGTCACGAATGACCATATTAATAGTTAAAGGAAATAATTACAATGATTTGGTGCAGTTAACATGGGTTAAAAATGAAATGGGTGCGGATGCTGCAGCTTGTTGCAATGACCGTTGACTTCTTTCAGCATTATTTGCACATATCTGATTTGTGAGATGGCACTCGAAACGGTGCGCTTTGTTAGCTCCTAATGTGTTCAATCAGAAATCATTTCAGTTCAATTCTCGTCCTGGCTGACGGTTGGATTAATTATGGTGATTACAGGAGGTATTGGAGGATCTTTCATCGTTTGTGGCTGGAGACTTTTAGATATTGAGTTTGCCCTAGTTCATTCTTTCAATACTTTGAATTTGAAATTCACAAGTATCACGAACACCTGTCAACTCTGGTTAATTATTTCCGCTATCCGCTGGACTTGATGAGTTTGTAATGGAAGCATTAAATGTGAGGCATTTAAAGTTAACTACAGCAGAATGCTCGCAAGTATTTGCAAAAGCTTCAAACCTTTTTCGTACATCCTGTGTATGTTGTTGCTTGAATGAATATTTGAACGGACTTGACTGAAGCAAGAACTGAACTGTACCTTTGTAAGTTCAAATGAATCTGAACCAAACTAAACAATGGAACAACACAGATGCGTATGTGTACGTGCGCCGATCTCTCAGATCTGGTTATTACAATTGTCATTTTTGTCATCCTGTGCACTGCCGGACTCGTAATTCCTAATAGCAACTGAGGCACGTTGCTGCAAGTTAGATTAAAGCTTCAAATATTAGTATGCTACCGTCACCCTTGCACATGCTGAAGCAGCCACCAGCCACCTGCTAGGTTTAGTGTTATCCGCTGTACTCGGATGCGTAGGCTGGTACGGTACACCAGAAAATGACCAAACATGGTCAGCGTGCACTCAAGTTGAATCGTAAAATCTGAAAGCAGTAATACCGCACGCTGCGTCCTCTGCAGATTAGTTAAACTGACTCCTGGAAAACTCTAACCGGTTAAATGAAGCCCACAAGTCATAGTTATGCCCTTATTTGGAAGTAAAGTAGTGACAATGATAATTAAGATATCGCAAAGGTCAATTCGTAACTCGACTCGTTCCACAGGCAAAGTTCATCACTTGGGTAATTTCTTCATTGCGGATCTAAAATACTGTCTCGGTCACCTGGCCTGACCATGAGTTGCTAAGAGCAGACAATGAGACGGCTAGTCAACAAATATACTAACAACAAAAATCATGTGTAAAGGCAGGCAAAATAAATTGCTTAATTGCCTTATTACTGATTGAGCATACAAGGTGGCAAGGTGAAGAACGTTTATCGTTTCTTTGTGGTTTTATCATGAATTGCATTTTGCATAAACGTGCGAACATTTCAAATTGATTAGTTCCACTTGAATGAAATGTCAACAAACGCTTCTTCAGATGAGCATTATTGTTTCGTCATTCGTCACTGTCGCTGCAGCAGTTGCAGCTAAACCTGGTTTCAAACCTGGCTAAACTAACGTAACGTGTGAACAATGAGACTAGTCTCACTTGTTATATCATTTGCACAAATTGAATCAACCATTCTATATTGCATCATATTGGTTGCATGGCGTTGCCAAAGTTTAACCGATTTGACTCTGTGATAAATCGTTTTCATTGTTCGTGCATTTAACACGTACGCGGTGGTGCAAATTATGTTTAGTATTCGTATTTGTTCTTATACAAGGACTTCTTTTAAGAGATGACATAATGTGGAAGTAAGTCAATACAGAATTCGTCTGTTGCGCTGTGTACTCAATACGGCCACCGCATTCTTGAAACCGATGCTAATTTTGAAACTGAAAGTCAAGCATGTGCAGTGCTTACGTCTGTGTTTTCAATGCAATTATGACTTATGATGTAATTTCAAGGATGTGCGATCGTGCGATGTGTCTGGGTCTAAGTCTGGCTGCAAGGTCCGACCATGAGCGAGTGAACATGTATACTTTTACCCTTTAAAATTGGCCCCACTTGTAGTAACATCTTATGCATATGCAAAAAGTAAATAAAAATTTACAAGGCTACGTAATAAAATTCGTGCGCTATTTTTTGTGCTTCAGCTGTTCGGCATCCTCTCAGGATTGTTGTGGCGCTTGAGATGAAAAATTACTCATAACATAAATATAGGCTTTGGGGCAACAATGTGATGAGAAATGAGATATTGTTGCACTTCACCCTCAGAACAGCAGATGAGATCATCATTCATTTTGCAGGTACAGGGTTGTAATTTGTCGAACACGTATTCAGCCAGAGCCATATGAAATGCACGAACTTGTGCTCGTACTTAATGAAATTTCATTTTGCCACTGTCTGCTAGTTCCAAGAGAAAAAGCATTACCGTGAATGATTCTGTTTGTCTCATGTGTCTTGCAGCGCATGGCAAAAATAAACTGCGTTGATAAAATCTGTGCACAGATTATCGCATGTGACACCTGTCTCAGTCTACGAAGACTCATCACGCAAATTGCAAGGTCTTGGCCTTGCTTTGAGACTCGTCACTCTAAAGATTAAATGTATTCGAAAGATTGGAGTCCAATTGCCAACA
Organism: Mesaphorura yosii; assembly: GCA_009869945.1. NCBI lineage: Eukaryota > Metazoa > Arthropoda > Collembola > Poduromorpha > Tullbergiidae > Mesaphorura > Mesaphorura yosii. Next base: position 78,772 of record WIXG01000322.1, on the reverse strand, counting down.
AAAGCAGACTCCTGATACTGAAGTTCGTGTCTCATGTCAACTTTTCTGTTGTCATATAGTGCGGAAACTTGAAACATAAAATTCCACTCGAAAAGATGTCAAAGATAACACCACGCAATCACGACTTGAAATCAGAACATCACATTTAATCGCAATCTGCAAACTGGTTTTAGTCAAGTCCATCTTTCGACGAAGTCAGTTAAGCATGAATTTATAAGAGTGTAATTAACGAGGTAATTAATCGCCACTGAAGACTTTACGATTTTACGGATTATGATGTCACCTGATCGAATGGATTTGCAATATTGGGTTACGTTACATCCAGGCTATAAAGCTCCAACCCAGCTGTGGCGACGCGGTGCCGCATTAATGAAGGTGCAACTTGATTACCAAATCCATGTTAATGTGATTCCATACGCCATTTCTCAGTTCATTTAAATTAGCATATTCGTGTAACGAATTCGCAACCTACCGTTCAATTTCGTGCTGCCCCTCGCCCGTGATCGGGATCACGAATGAATTTGACATACTACGTACTGGATTTCTATTCTACGTGAGACGTGAATTGTTTCTCGTCAAAAGCTCACTCACCCACACGTGCAGATTTCACAGATGCACTGTGATTTTTCTCCATGTTTCGTTTCCGTTGACTCCACCGCAGTATGGCCCGCTTTGATCTTGTCCTCGTCCTTTACTACCATTTTGATGAAGTGTTTCAGACGTTCGTTATTAGACTTCAAGACTGGCACAGCACTTTATAATGAGTTTGACCGTCCGATGTTCAAAGCCGCACTACTGTCTTAGGTGAACTGATGAGTGTTTTGCTCTTTTGTTGCTATTTGACACTTTAGTTCAGGATTTCCTGACTTAATTCGTGGTCTCCCCTAAGCGTCTGATGCAGGTTTATGGTGTTTGAGATACGAGCAATGTGAAGCAACGCAACCATGCAGGGCAGCGAAGCGTGAATTACGAATTCATAGGGCAGGCAGCCAGGTAGAGATATATGAAATGATGTAACAATTGCACTTGATACACATACCCGTGCGTTGGTGGAATGCGCAACAGTTAACTGACAGAACTTGACTTTGATTCACTTTAGGTAATTACATTTCCAACGTAAGTAAACGAAATCTAAATTTATACCTGGAATAACAAAAGCAAAATACAAAATAGTAAACAGGGTCGCTCCACTGCAGACGCTATGGTGCTTTTGCTTTGATGGGCAAATTGAGACTGAACTTAGGAACTCGAAACACAAACAACACAACTCAAGTTTCTACTTCACACACGCACGCGCACGCGGCGAGCTTTGTACGCAAGTGGGATTTGTATTCTAGAAAGTGAAGGTGTGTTCGTGTACACGTAACTTAGTTAAGACTTGCAGAAAGGCAGCGAATGCGAATTAAAAGAGATTTTAAGATTCATCACATCTCAAATCACCGCACTGCACTGCACAGGTAGACACAAAATGACGTGCCGCTGCTGTCGTGGCCATAAACAAGTCCATAAATGTACATATTATAGAGTTAAAGGCCGATAAAATCTGACTCGAAACATGCACCCATCATTTACGAATAACCAACTAGCACCATCACATCACCAAATTCAAGTTGTTTCAACAATGGCAGGTCTGCGAATGCTGCACTGCAATTCAACAATTGAAGTAGGTTGGTCTGAGATTGTTGTTTCGGTTTCATGTTATTGCCTCTGGGATCTCCGACTGGTTCACACCCACTCATATTCATTATCAGAGACAGATGCTTCTCGTCTGGTCAACTAGCGTTTAATTTTCTTGATATTGACGCGTTGGAGTCTTGAGTTAACATTTCGTATGCGAGAACACTTGAGATTGTTCACTTGATTTCACACTTGATTCCGCGGCTTGCAAAAGATTTCTGCGTCTTGACTCGAAGAATGTTATGATAATCAATAAAAATGCCACTCTAGTGTCAATTTCTCATGCTTGCAGGTTTTCATAACATCTCCTCATCTACGATTGCAGTATTCGACAACTGACTACCAAGGGTTCTGCTCGCGAATGGGATAACATCATGTCATTTGTCACTGCCACACGCACTTTTTAATTATTCAACAACATCGGCGAAACTCGCAATCGAAGTAAAGTAATATTGATATCTGGCACTTGGACAAATGCTCGGAAATCATTGGAAGATTTCTGTAGCGTTACGTGTATGAATCCCTGCATTGTGTATCGGCTACTATGATCCTGAGCCTGAAGTATTGTTTGCGCAAAGCAAAGACAAAACCAGAGTATCGCACGGCACCAATTTGTCCATCCAGGCCAGCATAATGTACTTGCAAGCCCTTATTTGTCTCTGCCTCCTGTCTCTGTGTGATAATTAATTATGAAGAGGACTGGCTGGTACTCATATAATAAGGTCTGTTCGGCTTGAAGAACATCTTGGGCTGTCTTCATTTTTATGTACCCGTTCACTTTCCAGCCGTCCAGCTCCTACTCACATGCAACTCCTCGAAATTTAAGAGAAGTAAATCGATGAGAAGTGGCATGCATGGTCAGAAAATCGATCTCCACCTAGAGTTCAGATAATGACCATTTTAATTACTGGCATTCCAACGGAAAGTTGAACTGGTCCTGCGTATAAATTCTAAATCCAAACTGTTTCACTTTCCCCAACAAATTATTCTAAGGCGGCAGGCGGTGGTGGTAGATCGGTCAGGCACAGGTTGATTGAACGAGCTTTGTCGTGCTATCTATAAAATCTTAAATTCTAAGGATACTTTCAAGGCTCACTAAGGTACAAGTTGACGTAATTCACAATGACGAAACTTTAACAATTGTGCGGTGTTCTCTGCGTGACATCACCTTCATCATCAATGCTTTCAATCATAAATGAGATTTTGAAATTTATTGTTCACGAACGGCTGATGCCTATGCAAGTCACATTTTGGCTAATAAAGTGCAAATGTCACTACAATCAGCAAGTATGCATGTCCAAAATTATTTATTACTTGGACGTTCTAAATCTGAACTTACGCTCAATGCTTGCTCATTGTAGGTTTTCGTCCAAATTAGGAATCACAAATTAACATAGAACACCTGAACCACATGGTACATTGTTGTTTAAAATTACTCATTACTTCATCTCGACGTGGCAAGTGCAAATATATATGGTGGGATTGTCATGCCTTGCCAATTTGCAATGCACAATATAATGCAAGGATTTTCTGAGTTAGTGCTCCTACCAAATCAGGAACTGCAGTTCTTAGAAAGTAGCCGGGAGCGCGCCAAGTCACCAACTTATTTGGCATTTTTAGGTTAGAGTTCATTACAACTTTGGTTAGAGGATGAGCAGTTCAGTCTGCAGAGGGATTACGATAGTGGGATTAGAAGATTTCATTGAACTATAAAAAGGACCCATGTCGGTGTGGCATAAGAAATAAGAATGAGTTTCTTGCTCTCCCACACAGGCTGAATCTGGTGCGTGTTTAAAAACGTTCGATCACCCATAACTTTGCGTGGGAGACGCGACAATAAACAATGCAATTAGTGTGAAAATCCACAAATCTGTCACGTCATTGTCAATCTAGAAAGCGTGGAGTTCAATGGTAAGGCCATCGTGCAAAAGAGTTCATATCGAGTATTCATCCGAGCTTGTAAAAAATTTGGTAAGGTCACAACGTCTTTTTCCAACAACTGCTCTTGCCATATTGTTTTACGTGGAGCGGAGTTAGCGACTGGCTCGGGCAACGTAGCGCAAGCACATGGCGTAGGAGCGTAGGAGTAGGCATGGCGTAGGGGATTAAAAAATACAGCGGCGGACATCGCTCGTCTTGTAATGAGCAACCAGCAAGCAATTCGAACCAGTCATGACTCCATGGCTACTCTGTCCTGTAAGAAATTATTATTTGCTGTGACTGCCCTACTTTTTACGTAGGAGTCTGGCAATGTACATGATGTATTCGAATACGAACGACAAAAACGACCCAGGTGGTAAGCTAATAAATTGAGTTAAATTCACTTTATGCGTACACAAGGGCTCATTCATCGTCATGCATAATTTGTCTCACATCACACACAATTCGTGATTTCTGAATGGACGAAAATATTGAAATAACAACAGAATCTGGAACATTGACAGTGAAGGGCGCCTGCCCGCAGCAATTCGACCTTCCTAGTCACAAAAGAATGCATTTCAGCGAGCGAGCTTTTCATTTGATGTGGACATGGACAATAAAAATGCACTGTCGCGCTTCACAAATAAAATGCTGCCAGCGCAGCATGAAAGTAACCATCTCCTAATCACTTTGTCTCTGGTCTCTCGTTGGGGTTGGCGTCCATGACATAATACTCTTCCATGTGAGTCCTCTGACTCCATATAAGGACACCGAAAAGTTTTACTTTCTACTTCAATTAAAATCTTTATTGCACGCCAGATGTTAATGCTGCACAAATATACCCATCCATATAGAGAATTGAAAGCCGAGCCCAGTGTCATTTAAGAATAAGATTGCACTGTGCAATTATACAATTAACGAGATACTGCGTAAATTTCTTGGACAATGAGAAATTCAATGCACATGCATACTTATTGCTACTGCTAGAGCCAATGTTCGTTCATTCAAGCCTGCTTGACTGATTGTTTAATGTATGGAATACAGCATGTAACGTATTTGCTGGGATTCGACAATCGAAAAATTGAATGGGCATGATACTTACGCTGTGGCTTCATTGCATTTTGCATTGGTTTCTAAAGTAACTCACAATCTGAATGGACAGACAAGTCAACAACAGGCGAGACGACAATAGGTATCAAGTTATCAAGGGGACACGATGCGACAGGCGAATGGCACAACACAACACGAGAGCACCGATGCTTAATTCGATATTCACTTGTCAAACAGAAACAGGCAGGAGTCACTCCAGACGCATCGAGCGTGCGACGAAACTATGCACTCATTCAAGAATCAAGCGTGGTGAAATTGGTCAGCTTTGCTTGAATCGGGTTAAGGTTGCCCGGCAAGTGAAAGACGAATGAATAATTAGAATTCCAGGGTGATGCATTGCATCGGAGGAAATGTCACTACGTGCCAGTATTTGCCTTCACGGAAGAAATGAAGTAGATTCTCGCGTGCTTAAAGCAATACTACTATTTTTAGTAGGAAAAATATTTCTTGGCAGTGTAGAAGTCTACATTTTATACTTGAATCAATTTATTTGATTCTCTGTTGGTCGCTGGTGGTTTCTCTAAGCTCCAATATGCTCCAGAGTAACATTGGGGTCTGTCGGTCAATTTCCTTTATGCCATTATTTTACGGTTTGGGTCTGAATTTCTCTCCTTGTTTCATATGACATTGCTTTCTCCCTTCTGGCTCGAGAGTGTTACTGTGAAGCCCGTTACTCACGCCGACTCACAAACCACCTGTATAATTACGCCTAGCTTTGGCCTTACTTCCTCCATTGGGCCATTATGGTGCTTGGCAACCGTGAAAACTATTGAAAACAATCCGTACTTCTTCAATAGAGACTTCATCGGTAGCAAAAGTTATTCGACTCAAGTACTTGACGCGAGAGCATTCAGTATTTCTATTAATACCTTCGTCCGCCTTAATGGCCTGAAACGACATCGGCGGCAGGAATTGCGAAATTACTTCGAAAGTACAATGACACCGTCCGCAAAGATCAATCCGAGTTTTACTTCAGTAAATTCTTGAAAATTACAATCACAGTATTTCTAAGTAGAGTAGAATGGCAATATGGCAAGCATAATGGAATGTTCACTGAAGGCACTTGAATACATGATTATCATTTAGCTGCACATTGCAAATACGACTAACCTAAAGTTTATGAATGGCACTAAAGAATTGAGGCAACTAAAATTGATGACAAGCAAATTATGGTACCAGATACAATTAACAGTTGGTATGAGTTGTATATTGTCTTTTAGGGTTTACATTGACGACTAGACTTCCAGTTCACCGATAAGAGCAGTTAAAAAGTGTTGATTGCAGGTTAAATAATAAATGAACTCTCATTAAAGCATATGAAATTCACATCTTGAAATAATTATTTAGAAAGCAAGTGGCACAAGTGCCAAGAGGCTGCTGAATTTAAAAATTGTCATTAAAATTGAAATTAGACATACAAAAATGAGTTCCGATGGATCATACTGTTTCTTTGTACAAAGAAGTTAACCGATTAGAAAATGAAACCGTAGATATCAAGTGAATTTAACTTTAGTAGATTTACTAGAAAATATATCACTGTCAGAATCAGAATCATCGAAGATTGACTTTTGGTGGGTTCTCGATTTTGATGACTGACTTTTTTGTGGTTGCAGCTTCGTGGTAGATTTTTCAGTGATTGCGTTCACCGGATTTGCTCTGGAATTTACTCGTGAATCAGAGGAACCGAAAGTGTCATTGCTCTCCTCTACGCCAGAGTGACCAGCGAACAAGTCGGCAGTTTTATTTGTTGAGTCTCTACTCATCCGTGTATTTTTCCTTTTTGAAACGAAAATATCATCTCCGGAATCTGAGTCGGGCTCAGCAAAAACAGACTGTTGTTTCACTTTAGAAGATTTCTGCAGTACCTTCGTTGGTGTCGGTTCAGTTGAATCAAATGCTTGTGAAGCAGGCACAGGCACATAGCCTGCGGTGGCAGTACTGAACACCCCGTTTACTGCTTTGTTGGACGGTACTGAAGTAATAGTTTTTGTTTTAGCCGGGGAAAAGATGTCACTATCCGAATCTGAATCATCAAAAATCGATTGCTTCGTCGGTTTCTGATGTTGGTCAGATACTTTCATATCAGGTTTGCTATCACTGATGAGGTAGGTAGACCGACTGATAGTCGCAGATACCTGCAACCTTTCCTTACTCATCTCCTTTCGTGCAGCGGGAGCTGAGCCCGAGGGACCATAGGTCGAACTTCGGCTTGAGTTTGGTTCCACAACATGCGGAACTTCAACACGTATCTTCTCATCCTTCTCGGATTTCGGTTCGCTTGATAGGCTTGGAAGCACATTTGGCGAGCTACTTGATGGGTTTGAAATCGCTACACTTGGTTTCAGCTTGGACACGGTGGAGTCGCTTACAATATTGGAAATGACTTCTGGTACAATATGGCTACATACAGGTTTACTTTCTTCGGTGTCAGGATTTGTTGGGATAGTCGCATTGTCTTGATGAATAAGCTTTGGTGCGTTGTCTTAAAGATACAACAAAGTGGGAATTAGTAAGTTATTTCATCTCTGGCTGCTAGTTAAACTTACCGCTTGTTAATTCTGGAGCCATGTGCGTGATTTCATCCTTTGCGGCCTTTGCCACAGGCTTTTGTATTGGTCGTCGCCTCTTATGTGTAATCTTGACTCGATTCTATACATCAAGCAATTCAGAAATTTAAGCTGTTGACATTAGGTTTGGTGTACTGATTAAGACTTCTTCATACCTTCGTAGCACTGATGAGCAAGTTATGATTCGGTGGCTCGTCAAATGTTACTGGATGTTCGCAATTGATTAGATTATCAACTGAGAAGCTTGAAAACGCTTGGGTTAAACCATCTTCGTCGCTTGAAGCAAAGGAACTCTGGCTAATTTGCCGACGTGGTGGTGGACTGGTGGTAGTGTCACCAACTGCGCTTTGATTCTTTCCACCAGCACCCGGGTTGAATTCGTTGAACAAGTCCTTATCGAAAGTAAGACTCCGAGATGTTTGCTTCACGTCGGTGATCGGATGAACACTAGGTGTTGAGACGGCATTCTCAGCAATAGAATCCACTTTATTGCGAATATCATCGCCTGGAAAGACGGTCTTCGTATTCTCCTGATCCTCCTCTGGTGTGTTTTGTGAATCATTCGCCTCGTTTGAAACATCAGGTTTTGAGAAATTACGTTTCGGGGCAATACCTGGTAATGGCGGCCCTGTAACTTTGAATATGTTTTCCAGTTTCTGACTTATAGATTTGCGAGACGTTGACGTTGTATGCCTTTCCGCTTCAGCTGGCTCCATTAATTCTTCCGTTGCAGGTTCTGTGGCTGTCGTTGTAGTCTCACTCATGGTAGACTCGGTGTCGGCGTCCACGGAAGGCGTAAAGATAGGCTTCGACACTGTACTCGTGGGCACAACTTTTGCTTGTTCAATTACAATGTTAGATTTCGCTGGGGCAACATTCTCGAAGAGATTGGTTGAGCCAGGAAATTTGTTTGTAAGCGCCTTCGCCCTAACACTGGGCTGCTCAGTGTCCGTACTTGTTGTGGAGGTACCACCGCCTCGCTTCGAACTAGAGGCCGAGAACAAATCATCATCCGAGTCCGATTCATCAAAAATGGATCGCTGTTGCTTTTGTTCCAATTTTGGAACGTCGGGTCGAATATTTGGTAGTACAGGAGTAGGTTGTAATTGCGGTGTCTCAGGAATGACGGTCGTTTGCGGAACGGATGCGTGCGGTTGCGGCTTTTGGTGCGACAAGGAATCCTGGTCATCGGCAAATAAGTTTTGGTAACTTTTTGTTTTCGTAGGGAGTCTGTTTGAACTGCGAGCAGAGCTTGAGGACGAAAATAAATCGCCTTCGCCATCAGAGTCTGAGTCTCGAAACACAGATTGTTTAGCTGGTTGAGTTTTGGTTTGATCTGGCATTTGTCGCTGTGCTTTGATCAGGTCAGCAATTGAGTTAATTTGATTCACAGATGAGTTTTTTGAAACCGGAGCAATATTTGCAATCTTTGAAGGGATTGACGAGCTGCGATCGTTAATATCTGGAGATCGGATGGAATGAGCTGATGCTTTAGCATGCGCAGTGAATATATCTTCGTCGTCGTCATCAGCGAACAAGTCCCTTCCTAAAGCGCATTTGATTTGAAATAATACACTCGATGGTTCTCAAATGACGTAAAATGATTGTCATTACCAGTGCCACTTCTCGGTTTAAAATCTTCCTCTGAGTCGCTGTCAGCCGTTGTCGGAGGAGGAACTCTTGCTTTTAGAACATTATTTAGGTCGTCTATTATAGAAATTGGTGGCCTCGCCTAAATAAATGCATGAAATATTTGATGAAAGAACTTGTGAACAAACTGACAACCACATTTCTAAGCAATTACCGTGGGATAATCACCATGTTTCCTGAGATCCGTTTCAAGGCTTTGATTCGTACCCACACTGTTGCTAGAAGATGTGAAAGGAGTTCGATTTGCGCCAAGAAAATTCTCTTCTGAGCTCAGAGAGCTGTCTGGCTTGGAAAGCTGAAGTTCAAGCAGCAGAAACAACTTTAGGCTTGATCAATGGTTTAAACATTCAGAATATTAACCTGAGATTGAGCTGTGTCCCTCGAATGAAACAGGTTCTCAGAATCCGTTGAGCTGGGTGCCTTCGGAATAGATATTGACTCCGACAGGCCTACTGGCTGGTGAGGGTCGTGCTGACTCAAAGGCGTTTCAGGCATCACAGTATTCATGTGCAAATTAGGACGAAGGCGATCTTCTTCTAGCAAGCCACAGAATCTACTGCCGAAAAACTTAGACGTTCCAATAATATGAGCAGTCTTGACTTTTGGTACAGAGCTAGAAGACAGTCAGATCATATCCCACATTTGTGGCAAACTGGCCGTTATAATTGGGGCATGGATTGAATAATTGAATGCAATACCTTAACTGATCACATAGTGAATTAGATTTAATTCCCACTTGAATTGACTCCTTCATCTTCTTGATAAGTTCTGCTTCCTTCTCCGCTTTTGTTCTCACTTGATGGACTAAGGGCGATGGTGATGCTTGCTTAATGGCATCTCGTTCCTCAAATTCTTCGACACAATTTTCCACGAACTGATCATTAGCCAGGTTTAGAAATTGATTCGTCACACTTTGAACGCGCGTTTGCAACATGTCCACTTCTTGAGCAAATGAATTGCAATCCTCTTTGATCGTACCAGCTCGTCTTAGCATGTTCTAAAAACGATGACAATGACAGCAGACTTACATAGTCATTTTAGTCATTAGGCCTACTTTGGTAAATTATACACTTACTTCGGAGTAATCTTTCAGATGATTTAACACAGCCGTATCACAGCCCAGGCTCCAATCCAATACATTAGCGAGCATTTCGTCATTGGTCATTCTGATGTTAAACCCGGGATTCGCAGTTGATGGCGAGTCAGATGGTGCTGGGTCCTTGGCACACAAAAGTCTAACATCAGCACCGTCCTTGTGTTTTGTCTGCGTCTGTGTTTATAAAACTTACCATGCTTTATGGATTCAGTATAATGCTAATTCAACGTTCCGCCACGATTCAACAATGCAGCATTCTCGAATCCTGACTTTACCTGGGGATGTCGGATGCAATCAAGAAAGCAATAAGTCAATTAGAATCGTAAGGGACATACAAATTAGTCTAGTTCTTACCAGGCTACTGGACTGGGAACGAATGGAATGTCCATCTTAGGGATCCAATGTCAAATAGGTGAACTAACACTACATCAAATCTATGTTAGATGTACCTGGATCAAGGGCATGGTGAATTAAATCCGCCCACGCAATTTTTCAACTGTCAATATTAGCTAACTATAATAAATAAAGACCATGTTCCAACAAGCGTACGTTGAATGCGACAAGCCAGGATCTTCAAGGTCTCGGATTACAAAATTCAAGGATTTAATTTAATTGAGGATTTCAATTTCAACTTTTATTAACTGTGTGAACTAATTCTCGTCAGAGGACATCAACTGGCTGGCTTGAATTGTGAAATAGAAATCGACACCAATGCTGTACACATGCGTGCTGAAATCTCACCAAGCAAAAGTCTCTCAAGTACATCTCAAGTCAAGAATCACGTAATAAGTTGTAAGTTGTAAACAATGAGCAAAACGTGAATGCGTTTCAGTACGCAGCACTATAATGGATGGTAATTTTTCAATAAGCTTGTTTTAGAGTTGAAATGTGACCACATGAAGCTTGCCGATGAATTCTGCAAACGCAACGGATATGTTCCAGACATTTGAGTAACAAAGTAAAGGATTAGAGATACGAGTGCACCGGAAGGAAGTTGCAGATATGAATTCCAAAGCCAAGTGCACTATCTTCATTTGTGAAAATGAATTCTTACTTCAAAAATTTTCGATTTTAAGTCCCATATTTTTTATTGCAACTCGTCCATAGGTAAAAAAGTGAAGGCATAATAATATCATGTTAAGACTCCAATTTCAGCGTGACAAATATTGCACCCAGCCCACACGCGCAAATGTATTTGTCCAAGAGAGAGCCATGTATTTCGTACGATAAGTTAGTCGAAGTCATATTTTCCAAGGCGGGGTCTGTTATCGGTTGACTCCGAGTCAGAACTCGATGCTGAAGTCGAGGACGAGGATGAACGAGACTGGCCACATGAACGAGATCGACAGTGACGACGGCGAATGCTTTTGTGAAGATGACAATCAGATTTCGTAGTTTGTCGGCCTCGATGGGAGCGTGATCAGGAGGTTTCTTGCCAGGAGAATATGGACTCGATGTGACAGATGAATCCATGATTAGTCATAGAATGATTATTCATAGCTAGGACAATTCATAGCCAGTAGTGACAATTCATAGTCAGACAATTCATAACCAAACCTAACCTAACCTTGGCTATGAAGTGGCTTGGCTATGAAATTAACTCAATGAGTTGTCTGTCTATGAATTGTCTTTCTGTGATTAATCTGGACACGGTGACAGATGACAATTCGGTTACAGATAAGTAAGGGCTGGCTGCAACGATGGACGGATCGGGTCACAAGATTCCTAGAGAGGAAGGACTTCTCGCTACACACACTTTACGATGTGGACTCATAATTACCTCTATCCGCTTAGCAGAAGCTGATGGACTCCAATTAACTAAATCTACCTTAACCAGTCCATGCTGCACCTACGAATAGGATGTGCATGTGCGTGAAATACAGAGTTCGACCATGGTATATCCCACTGTGAAATACTGGTAAATACCGTGATGTGAAATTGCCTCCGGACTGTGATATTGTGAAATACTGTGAAATTCCTCTTTCTGGCCAAACAAAGCTTAGTTTTCTCTTGTGTGCACAGAGAAAAGGGTGGAAAAGTTCACGTGATAAATTTAGAAGGGACGACAAAGGACCCAAATTTTCCTCGCATAGTCGCATGCTCGCACCCAGACTAATGTTATAAACCGGTATTTACCGCCTAAATAGTATTTACCAGTATTTCAAAGTATCGTGCGGTATTTACTAGTATTTCAGTGTGGTGTGATTTTCTTGAAAAAAGGGTGATTTGTCGAACACTGATGAAATATTGGAGAGTGAAATGGAATGTAAGAAACTGAATCCTCGAGCTACGGAAACTGAGCGAACCACCCACCCACTGTTGGATGAAGACCTAACCTTAATTTGCTTTAAGTTAAGCACTTCTAATTGACGGGGTCAACGGGAATAACAGCTTGTCAGACAGCAGATAAGAATAGAATACACAATAGAACTTGGATTTATTGACGAAAATACACGACCTTCCTGACATCAAAGCAGAATCTATGGGGTGAGCAGGGAGACATTGATATTGAGATCTTCATTCCTGCCTGTTGAAATTGATAAGAATAAAATTAGAGTAACTCTTCCGCTTGTACTGAACTTTGTATCTTATTTAAAGTATTTCTGTTTACGCGCAAAGTATCCAGTATCGGTCGGTGACGTTGGTGCTGGAACAAATGGAGCTTCCATAGCACATAAGTTCTCCCAGGGAAGATCTCCGAAGAGTTCGCGGAATTCGTCGCTTTTGAGCCGTAGTAAGTCCGGTCGTTGCGAAGGCTTCAGTGTCAGCAGGGCTTCGATACACATTTGAGCTGCCACATCGAAGTCGTCAGGAAACGCAAGGTTGCGGTTCAAAATATTATGAAATATTTTTTCCGGTGATTCGTCAGAAAAGGGTCGAACACCAATTGTAAACTCGTACAAGCAAACCCCAAGTGACCAAAAATCCACAGAATGTCCTTGACACATTGAAAAAAGGCAGGATGCTGTTAGATCATATATTTCATGAAGCTTTTTGTCGTAATTACCATGTCCTGCTTGCAAAATTAACTCCGGTGCAATGTAATCTGTAACATATGCATTCAATTATTACCGTTCTAGTGAACTTGCCAAGCACTGCACAACATAAACTATAAAATGTAGAAAACAAAGCGGAGACGGAGTGTACCTGGACTACCCACTATTTGCTGGTCAGAGGAAGGAGTCATCATGGGTGCATTCGTCTTAAGGCCGGTTGCAGTTCCGGGACGACTACTCCCAGCCGTTTCTAGGGTGAGACCTGTGATTCCAAACGAAGCTCCCGGCTTTTCACTTGACGTCCAACGTTTTCTTTTCTCGGGTTTCAGTCTCTGAGATGAGAAAGATAACGAGTTCCATTCTTGTAGCCGAGGTCTTATATGCCCCCTGCTTTTATGCAATTGTTGGTGATGATGAAAAGATTCTTCATGATGCAAAGCGGGTTCTCTGCGAGCAACTTCGGGACTTTCAACCCAAGGACCAGAGAGATTGCTACTGTCGAAGCTCCCTTCAGTCATCGAGTCGGCATTTTCTAGCATTTCTGGGGTGCGGTGGTCTGGACATGAAGGACTCATAGAATTAGCGAATGAAGCATTTGTGTCCCCAGGTGTGTGAATGACACGACTCCCGCTTTCCGCTTCAGCAACTGGAGATATCTCCGGAATATGAAGATTTCTCTCGCAGTTCTCCGTTGGAGAACTTGTGACGATGGTTAACGGTGGCTCATTATTGAATGAAACATTAACAAATGACTCTTCGTCCTTCATCATTAGTGCTCTTCTCTTTCGAGGTTTTTCGTTGGCATCAGGGGTAGCGATGATGCTCCATTCACTAAGGAAACTTTCGCCGGCCCGTTCCCTGAAGACAAGTTCCCAATACGGGAGTGAGCTTTGGTTTCGGCCACAATACTAAGTTAACTTTCAGTAGTTTACTCACTTGGGAGTCGCGGACTTAGGTCGTGGAGTCTTTTCTCGCCTCCTCAACTTCTTCCTTCGCCTGAAAGTCACATCCCCAAGTATGGAACTGAGCGGAGTTGAAGCGTTGTAGTGAGAACTCAACCCAGAAGCCTTCAGGGTCTGCCGAACCTTGATGGTAGGTTCCTAAGATTTTGAACATTATCAAAATATTAAAGGAGGAACAGAAGCAGTAAGAAGAATTTATTTTTTACTTACAAATGAGAATTTAGTCCTAAGTGATGCTTTTTGTCCAGGTGTAAATATGTTCATCCGTGATGGGCTCAGATCTGTTAAAAATTAATTGGAAATATGGAAATAGACGGACATAATAATGAAAAATTATATGAAAGCGTGTCAAGGAATTCAACCGTACCTTTCAGCACATTCACCCGACTGAGTCCGAAATCTGTCAGCTATAAGATAACACCGAATTAAAAGTTATTGCTTAATACCACCGTGTGTAAACCTTAATTATTGCAGCCTCCTTTGCAAGAGCTATTTACCTTTACGTGACCTCTGGCATCGAGTAACAAATTATCTGGCTTAATATCCCTATGAGTAATTCCATTTCTGTGCAAAAAGTTCAACGCATTGGCAACTTCGGCTATGTAAAACGCCGCCATTGGTATCGGGAAAAAGGCCATTTCTCCCAATAAAGACATCAAATCTCCTCCAACCATCCAGTCCATGACCAGAAATACTTTAGTTTGTGTTTGCAGTGAGTAGTAAAGGCGGACGCAGAAAGGGCTTCAAAAAGAAAAGAAAACAGCACTTATTAGTGCTTTGCAGACACACTGTAATCTTTAAACTTAATTGACTTACTCCATTGCGGAGATGCAAAGTGCTTTCCGTTCTTTCAACACGTTATTGGCCATGTTTTTATTGATCAACTCACTCTTCTTCATCACTTTGATGGCGTATAGTTTTGATGGCACATCTTTCTTGTAGCCCAAGTAAACTTTCCTGGAATGTGAATTATGTGAAATTACGAAGAAGTGCACCAGACATGAGACAAGACCATTGCGGAAGTCAGTTAACAAGTGAACTGACATTATGTCGGCAGTGCACCCGACTTACCCAAAACTTCCTCGACTGATTGGCTTGCCCAGCACAAAATCTTGAATTCCTGGGGCGAATTGATTTTCTACCTTCTGCACTTCAGACATTTTGACATGAGCTTAAGTTGTAGGACACTTAACACATTACTTAACTATTCAAAGAAGACTATGTTAGAATTCCCTTCACTTTACGATGAATTTTAGTACTTTCCTTTGATGTCAATTGAATAAAACTACACGCTGATTAAGAATTTACACTATAATTTTGGCCGACACTGACAAAATCGCCAATTTGATAGAGAATGTTTACGTTGCGTCCCGCGCGTAACGGATTAAAACTGAACGAGAGATATTGTTGGAAAATCCTTGTTTGCATTTGCAAAATAATGTTCGTTCACTGACAACTCGCTTTGCTTTGGGTGAGACGAGACCAAGCGAACCCTCCTGTAAGAATAAACGTAACGAATATTTTTTTCAACAGTACATTTCCATGCCCGATGAGATGGTGAATGGGTATCAATTTTAGTCGGTGTTTTAAAAATAAAAATGGGACACAGAGATTATTTTGCATGCCCGAATAATAAGCACTGCTATACTACTTCTATTTTATTACGCTTATTTGTATAATCTCATAACTTGGGCCTGGGCGTACTCATTATCAGCTTAGGCATTAGTAATTTACTTTCTTCCGGTTCAGAGCAAGATGTGATTCGAATACAAATTATACCAATTCAATTTCCGCAGGCGGATGCTGACGCCGTACCAGACGGCGAATTCAGCTGTAGAAGTTAGCATTGGAAGATGCAATATACAAGTTGAGAAGTTCCAATTTTAGAACTCGTTCACCGAAAAAGTGTGAGGAAAATACATAATTTTCCACTTTAAGGATTACTTATTCGTATAAATAAATTACAAAAGATTTGAGCCCCGTAAGCAAAACGAGTGCTTTTGGTGCCAGGCAGGCCTGCAATAGTCGGTTAGGCTTTCTCCGTCCTTTACTGTAGTATTACTTAAAATACAAGTGCAATACTAAATTAAGAAACAGTATCAATTTATGTCAGTTTCTGCAATAAAATTGTACATTAAGAGAGACGCACTGTTCTTGGAAAGGTAAACTGGGTAAATAAACATGAAAAATTGCATCATCTCTCGACGTAAGCTGCTGTTTCTTAATAGTTCCAATTCTTTATGTACGAGTACGTGTACGAATGTCTCCTGCCGTATTAGTGCTTTTGTACCAGCAACATCAGCTATCTTCTAAAGCAAGGTAGATTATACGTCCATGCTTACGTTCCTAGACGAACTCCAAATACTCTTAAAGGTCGCGAAAATAGGTTACAGGAAACGCCAGCGCTTAATTTTTACATTACCGTTTACAGTAGCTTTGTCTACATTGCAGAGGTTTTGGCTCTCATGTCTAATGGTGTGGAATGGAAAATGGAATGCTTAATGCTTCCAGCTTCACTGTATTCCTTCTTCGAACATTTTAATTTGACTTCATCACAATTGTCCATAATGAATGAAATAAATGATGGGCAAAGTATTCCGTGCAAATAGTTGCGAAATTAGAAAGCTGTTTCCAATAAACTCAAGTTCCAAGCATGAAATATTTAATAATCTCACGAGTGCGAGTGATGATTGCAAACGTAAAGTATTTTTCAATTTCATTTCGTTCACTTCAATTTTGCTCAACAGAGATTCGAGTAGATTGTTGAAAACTGCATGCTCAGAACACTTGAAAATTTGAATCTGATTGCGTGCTTATACTGTACTATGCATGTAGCTGGCAATGATTAATTATGAATTTTCATTAAGGGTGGAAGACCGCAGCAAGCAACACGCTTCACGCGGCATTTAAAAAACAATTACTCACTGTAGTAAGGTTTACTGAAGAACAAATCACGACGGTTCAAGTGCAAATTGGAATTCGGTCACCTCCAATATAGTCGGCAATGAGTAGAGCGACAACCTGCTGCTTCGAGTAGGTGGCAAGCAGTAATAGCTTGCCCATGGGGTCCACAAGCTGCAACTTTTCCAAAAGCCCATTCGTCCAGCAAGCTTTTGTACCTCTAGACTTACCGTAGACCTCTCCGGCAAAATTAAAGTTCACGAGAGCCGCTTCATTTAGCACAATTAAATCAACTGTCGGCGTTCCTTCTGATAGCGTTTATAAGGTTCATTAGCATGTAGGTAACTTTCTCAATTAATTTACGCGCAACTAGCTGACTTGTGGAAGTGGACTCACCCCACTCCATCGCATGGCTGTAAAAGTTTGACGAGAACATAAATAATGTTGTGAATTGTAGCAAGATAAACTTTGCGTGGAAGAAAGAAGAGTCGGGATTCCCGCATGAAAATAGAAAACTTGCGCAACTTCAAAGAAAATAGCAAAGAAATCAGTGGGCTGTGAATAAACGAATTCAGTCGTGAAACGAGAAAGGAAATGAAAGTTTGTTTAACCCATTAAATATTCAGCCACGCTCAAACCTGAAATAAATGTGCAGTGCCTCTGAAGAATGTCGGATTGAATTAACATATTCAGTTGACTGAAGTAATTGAATACCGACTTTATTCAGTTTTTGCAACATTTACATTTCCAAAGCACGGCTTCTAGTGTTTGCTTTTCATGGCTGAATGTACGAACACGAACCTTAGCTGAGCTGTAGCTCATAGCTGTAGGATGGAATTGTGATTTATCGCCCGTAGTTAAGAAAATAATAGAACTATTCGCTGCTGATAATTTGATTAGAAAATAGCTTAATTGAAATGGATTCTGTCTGACTTTGGCAAATAAAGGGCTTGCTGACATGCGCGGTTCTGTAGGTAGGCGGACAGATGCTCGCCGTGTCGCTAACAAACGCGTCCTTGCGAAAAAAAGCCATACCAATTTTCACCCACGCGATCATCCGATTAACCACTTATCCAATCTCCCGAATTTCAGCATTCGTAAGCAGTGGTGAACTTCGGTTATTGGAAATATCACGTTTTAAGCTTCCATTCAGGAGGTTCAGGATAAAATGATCTCTGTTTATTACCTCGCGACATAGAAACCATCGGTGCAAAATCCAAGTCATGCAGCGCAAGCGAGCTTTACGCCCGATTTCGGGAACCAGGTTGAATCACGGAATAGGTGAGACGAATTATTTGTGGCGCAATATTGAATTGAAAGCCAATAGTGATTTATTACCTGAAAATTTCACTTACATAGCATTAGTATCTAATCGCCTTATGCTGTTTTCTTTCTTACCGTACCTTCATACTTCATGCGTGTAATCCATCAGGCAGAACCAATTTCATTATTCACTTCTATTCAAATATTGTTATATTGGACAGTGGGAAGCTTAATCACTTTCACCGACGGCGACGGCATATCAAAAGAAGAACATGTAGGATGATTTTGCTCGTATTCAATGGAAAGTAGAAGAAAACTACCTCGCTGCACTGCGAGTCAGATGAATTCTAAAGAATTGCCCGGCTTAACTGAAGAGGCAGACGATGTCAACTGCGGAGGCCAAAGCTACTTATCCTCGCCTTCGCGGAGGACAAGTAAAGACCTCAGGCCACGAAAATAATCATGCTCTCAGATATATATCACTTGTAATGTCAGTTTTCGATTCTTTCGCAAAAGAACATTTACGGTTGGCTATTTGTGATATTTATTTCGGCTTGCCCCGAAGTAGCAAATAAATAATACGAATCAATTTGTTGAATCAGATTAGGTCTAATATTATGTCTACTACTGTACTTATTTTTAGCGGGATATGAGCCTGTGTGGATCAGCTTCATCTCAATGATTCTTACAGGATTTCATTTCAACTTGCATTTCTCAAATCAGAAGTTACGGCACGGCACGGCACGGCACGATGTACGCAATATCGTACGCAACAGTGAACTCAATATTAAAATATTAAAGCGGAGATGTGACATTTCAAGAATTCGTGAATATGATCAATCATCAATGACAAAGGCGCTGCCCATCGTTCTGCTACATATATAATTTTATTGTCAATTCTTCAATTTCAAACGAATATAGAATGGAGTCGATCGATGTAATCTTTGATGTCACTCTTCCAATTCCACGTAATGTTCAATTGGAAAGATGAAATAGGTTCGTTTTTTTGGTAACGGAGTCATTTCTTCCCTTTTCCCACAGAAAATTAAATTTCTGGTTATTTTTCTGGTCGCATCCTGGAATTTGTGCACAGAATTGGGATCCTGCCTGGGCTTGGAGTTCAGGGCATTTGGCACTTTGCGCTTTGACGAAACTGAAACTGTTAATAAATCATAATCACACTGACAATTTGAATCGGCTAGCGGTAGCAAGTATGCAGAAGTGTGAATTGAAAGACGTGCATATTTCGCTTCACCAAAAGAATGGAATGGTTTCCAGATTGCTGTCTCACATTACCTCCTGCGTCTTGTACTTTTACCAACTGGCTGGCTCCCAGCGTCTAGCGGCTCTGTACTTTCACCAGTGGCAGCACGAGAACCACACGAGAAAGTTAGCTTCCACCGTCACAGTCGTCGATATGACTTCGCGTCAGTGTTTTTCATTTCAATCCGATTCTGTCTTTCCGTAGCGAACCACCTCTCGTTCTGACAGTTAAATTCAGCTTAAACAGTGAAAACACATAGCCCTCGAGTTCGAGTGCATTTCTTTCACTGAAAGAGACAAATCTCTGTGCATATCTAACCAGTTTCAATCTCAAATTTCCTCGTGTTTGTTTTCCTTCTATCTCGCCAAGCCCGCCAAGCCGTGCACAATAATTTTACGACGAAAATATCATCTTGCATCTTCTTTTGCAACTTTTCTAACTATTTTACTTCCGGTGAAGCTGTGCGGAAGAGAAATTTCGGCTTGCCAGCGTTGAGTCAGACATTCTTCAGTGGACGTGCTTAGACGGTGCTAATGCATTTCGAATAGAACTTCTGAAGTTGCAGTTAAGAAATATTTTACGGTATAATTAGATTCAGCGATTCCTTTACGTGCGTGAACTAAACGTAGTGACAACTCATTTCAGCTTGAAGCTTGTGTTGCAAGTGATGCTAGATTGTTCATTCTCGTATAACTCAACCCATTGAAAGTTACAAATACATTAATTAAGTTATAAGTGAAAAAGAAGCGCTACAAGGAAAATGTTAGAAGTAGAGTGAGCTGGCAAATAGTCGACGGTTGAAAATCTGGTCTAGAGAAACGGGAAATTTATCTAGTCAAAAGAGAAACAAGTACACAGGTAGGTTTGACCACGAGTTGAAACTCATGCAATGCTACACTGTTCTCAGCTTTATGAAGCAATATGAAAGCCTAAAACCAATAATTAGACTCAACAACTAATATTGAAGCCCTAATAGTAGGTGACCACTAATTAAGATTTAGAAACTTCGAAAGTGGTTGAACCCCAACCTCTACTTCTCCCAGAACACATGAAATAAGCATTCAACTTACTAAAGCCAAGTTTTAGTAGAGGAGAGCATTAGAGTCTTGGAGTAGTAGAAAGAAATTGATGATGGCAACGCAAATACCTACTAACGCCAACCCTTTGTCATCGGCAATTTTCTTTATTGTATTTTATGGTGACATGATGACCACTTCATCTCCTTTCATTCACTCAAATGAAATTCTCACATCGAGTCTCTCTTGAAGTACGGCTTGCGTTGCCTCGCCCGTACTCGAGACTGCTGCCTGAATCTACGAGACAGAAGCTCTGTTTATATTCTTTTGGTACAAAAGACTTGTGATGGTCGCACATTCTTTAACAACTTTATTGATTGTGAACGAATTGAGGAGTGAGATAAGAGCACGTCTACTGTTGCGGGTTTGAGCTCGAGCTAGAACTTGCACTGCTACATTAGAAACGCGATCTTCTTGAAATTCTTGACCCAATCTTCTGGGCGTGTTATAATCGCCAATCGCCTTTCAAATGAGTACTATTCCACGTGCCTGTATTCCGAACGACACTAATAGTACGCGGTGTCGTAGGGTAAGAATAAGAGACATGATCCGAAATTCAAGATTGGACTTGTCATTGACAATGAAATCGTGCTTGTGCATTGCGTATTCGTGTTGCGTTTATATTTATCCATGATTTACTTCCTCGTCATGTAAGAGACATAAACATAAGAGGATGTAAGAATTGCTCCTACTTCTGTGTGTGACGTGACATGCTGCATAGATTGGACATCGTATTTCCGATCTCCAGTCGCAGAATTTCACTTTCCTAATTTCATCATACTTTAGGAACACATTGTACATTAATAATAGAAAACGTCGTTCCGTTGACATTGCCTAATTGCATGGCTCCAGTACAACGTGGTGTACAACGTGTACTGATGACCCGATGGCATTTTTGATAGAAAGCAAGGAAGAGCACAGGTCCGAGTCCGTAGGTTTTTTAAATGATTGTGCTGGCCACACCATTCATTCATCAAATCAAATAATTTCGGTACATGTGTGCTTCATTTGCTAACAAATTAATCAAATATGAAGTCGAATCGAGCTCAGCTTTGTGGAGTGGAGATGAGACTCTCAGACAGCTGAATAGAGGTATCAAGCCTTCTCATGGAGCAAATGTTCAGGTTCCAATTAGGCACCTCTTGCGTCCTGGCACCTAACACTAATGCTTTTGAGCTTTCTAAATTACGCTACCAGCACCAGATTTCAAGTACACTCTAAAGAGTGACCATCCTGGACTGCGACATCGGCTTAATGAAAGCCAGCCTGTAGAAAATATTTCTTCTTGCTTCCGTCGACATAAAACAAGAATTGACTTCAAGCACAAAAATTTTACCTCCCCCAAGTCGCCCAAGTTTCCTTTAATTAAAGCAGATTTAAGTTTGATTATAAGATTCAGCAAAGCGTGTAACGCACAGTGAAGTGCGAGAAAGCGAACCATCAGCAGCAGGAGCTCCTTATTCAACCGTGACGAATCAGCCCGGGAGAGACACATAGTGCACGTCTTTATGTCTACGGGACGAGCACCAGGACAAAGGAGAAAGTCAAGTTAATTAATTAGACAGAGGAATACTTTTTTGAGACAGGAGACGCAAAGAACAAAACCTCTTTTGACGCACACAAAAGACTCATCGTCGTTCCTTTCTTTTCTCTCAAGGAATTCGAGTCAGTTTCACTTCCATTTAGTTTTTGACATTTTACTACTGTTAAAACGAAGCTTCCAACTCGTAATGTAGTGGCGTGGATGTGGGTCGCGAGGTTCGGCTCCTAAAAATAAGACAAGATGTGAATTATGATGACAACAATGCCAATTCACTACGGGAAATTAATAGTAGTTCATCATTCATTATGCTCCGAGCGGTTCAATTTGAGTAGAAAGTCAAAGGTGAAGACCCACTCGAGGTTCATTTTTTACAGGCTCAAAGAGCTGTGCCTTGAGTGGGCTCCTTCCAGCATCTTCAGCCGACTAAGTGGAGAAAAACGTAAAACCTATTTGCCAACTTTCAATTTTGCCTTTTCATTCCTGTTATTAAAATAGACTGCGTCGAAGCAATGTAGAAATGTTGTGACCAAGAAAAAGGAATGCAGTTACTGCAAGAATCGTGAACATTTAGATCCAATCCTGGAAACGAAATGGAATTCAATGCAGGCAGAATTAGTTTTGGCTTTTGCTTTTGCCGCGACAGAAGGTGACAATGATATCCACATGATGGGGCCGTGCTCTTCTGTAATGAAAAGCCTTTTCAGGTCTGGGCTGCGAAATAATGCTGGTGAAACGTGAAAAACAAGTGCTCCACTAAAAAGCACTTACCCGAAGAGAGACTTGAGTTGAATTTTGATTACGCACACGCACTCTACTATCAAGCTTAGCTTTATTGATACTGGTCATTTTGCCTTGTGGTTGGTTCGCTAGCCAAGCCGGTAGTACAAAGCACAACCACTTATTCAATGGACGGTAGAGCACAATGAAGCTCTTGAGCATAAATCCAAAATCAAACTTTCCGTCAACATGCTCTTTGAGTTCTTTTGTTGAGCGTAGCTAAGCAGAAGCAGTACGGAAATTTAGCTGAATACAACATTTTAGTACATCAGATTCTCCTCCGAGGGGGTTTGAGAACTTTAATTTAATAAATGCTAAATGCGGGCGCCTTGAGTTTGTTCAAGCTTTAAAAGGAACCCTGAGCTAAGCGAAAACAGTAGTAGAGAAGAAGGCAGTGCTTGATGAGAGATATCACCCACGCTCATCGTCAATGTAAATGTAGACGGAACTTTACAATGCCGAAGCGTTTGCGATGCGAGTCGTTTCTCCTTGCTGTTGCTGTAGAGGATTTATTTGATAGCCAATATATTAGTGTGGTCGCGTATTTCTCCTCAACAGAGCACCGTGCTTGTTCATTGTGCCGTTGTGAGTTGCAATGTTTTATGGTGGAGCGATACAATTAAAAGTTGTTGTTATTGTGCCTGTCGCCTTTGCTTTGTGTCTTGATGGTCTTATTAGCACATCTTATACGCTTATGCATTCGCAAGTCTCTTTGTGTGTGTCACGGAATATTTTTTAAAGACGCGGGGAGACAGCTTCAGAAATTCCGATTAGAATATGTTCGTTGTCGAGCGTAGTGTTTTGCAAAACAATGGGGGCAATGGACGCGGTAGTGCAGCAGCAACTAAACACGGCATTTAGGATGTAATCATGTTGGAATGGCGAAACCCTGGCTTTCATCTCCGTAGCGACAATTTGCAGGCAGCAGCAGAGGAAGCTAAATGCCTCTTACATTTTCTTGACACCGTAGAGGAGAATGTGAATTATTACGCTTACTACTTCAATTGGAACTAATCTTGAAAGCGGCAGGATGAACATTTTGAGGTGGCAGCGGAAGAAGCAAGATGGTGCTGACATTTGAGAATTGACCCTTTGTTGTACTCCTTTTCAAGGGACGATTTTGTCGTGTAACCGTTAACTACAAACTTGTTTCTGTCAGCAAAACATAGTGAAGCAGATCTAAACTTGTGACGGAAGGCCAAGATTTAAAAGTGTTGAGACGGACACAGGACGATATTTGCCATTAACTCCTAACTGCTGGACGTTTTGGGCATCAAACGAGGAAGCAAATGAAAATACAAGTATGTTGGAACGATTATAAGTCTAGCATCTAGTTGTTGGATCTAGAGTCCAACGCCAGCATACAGGATTATTATTTAGGTACGGTCAATTCCGTAAAATTCACATGGACCGTGCGACTTCGTATTCTACGTGCTTTGATGGGGACAACGACAGATAGAGCAACTAATGATCGTACAAGTTTTCATCTGGCCGATTTTTTATAATTCCATTGCGAGGTTCACACTGACGATGTCGCTTCGTAATCTATGTGTTTAGATGGGGAAAACGACAGGTAGGACAACGAATGATCTTAGAAGTTTTCATCGGGCCAATTTTTCAAAACCAATTTTGTTCAATTCTATTTGTGTAAGATGTGCTCATTTTGCTCATGGTTTACCATTATTAATTACAATCTCATCAGAAGGCAGAGTACCAGCAGAGGAGCAGAGCATGCTGTCGCTCCACGTGCACTCTTCATCTTCATCATTATTACATTTTCATCATGCTCGTAAAATGTTTGAGCTGCTGTGCTTTCGCGACTGCTTCTACTTTACTAAGAATACACCCAAAAGTTAATGAAATTGCTGTGGAAAGATCCATAAGTTTGTCCTGACTGTCATGAATTTACATTTGCATCAGCCACTGCTGCTTGCCGCTGATAACGAAGATGATAAAACTGATGATTTTGCTTCTTGGACTTGGACCACTTTATTACTCTGTCAATGATAAGTTGCGTGCCTACACAAATAAAACGATGCATTTCCGAAAGACCAGAGATGAAGTCGACGTCAATAGCAGGTGACGGTTGGTTGTCTTTCCTTAATACCAACAAGCATTACTCAAGCCTAGATAAATTAAGCTCAGATCTCGACTCAGGATACAGGAAAGCATAATCAACTCGCTACGAGACTGTAGATGGAATCTAAGAAAGGCTCTGGCATTATCGATCTGATCTGATCTGTTCTAAATATTTCCAGAGGGCTTTATCGTTCATGATTTTACCATTGTTATTGTGTTGATGGGTATCGTACCATACCTTCATCAAATGAAGCAATCGTGACTGTGAAGTCACAGTCTATTGTCTTTTAATGTCTGTAGTTCGTGACCCATGGTATGACATAGACGTCAGCTGCATTGTAATAGAGGCAACCTCCGTGAACTATGACTCAAATTTCCAGGAACACAAACTCGAAACTCCTGATATTCACTATTCATCACGATCAGGAATTTGGGCCCTGTTTTCACAGCGCACGTGGCTATGTTTATGTTTGTGTTGATCCAAAATTACATTATAGATTTGACAACTGACGCCTCGCCTTTGTATTTTGTATCGGGGTTCAGTCGAAGTTCACACAGCAACCCGATCTGCGTCATTCTTGTTCATTAATGCACTCGAAGGGCAGAATGACAACGGCAATAATAAGAGTAGCGACAAACAAAGAGATTGGAAATGAACTTCTTTCATTACACCAGAAGATTCAGCTGACACGATTGGATGGAAAATAGAATTGTTTTCGTCATTCTCAGCTCGCTCTTCATTAGAGCTCAGTTTGATCTTCGAGACACAAGAAAGTGAAAATCTTGAAGAAAGTAAATACGCTATGCAACTATGTAATAAATGTTGCTCCTTTGTATTTACTTTTCCTCTTGTGTTCTGCTCTGCTTCATCGCGAAGACCGGGACTGTTCACTATGATGATGTTCACTGGTGTGAACGGAGCTGTTATAACTTTCATTCCTGTAAGCTTCTTACTTTTGTGCAGTTTCTGCATCTCTGCAACAGAATGAACAGATGCCATCCCAGGTCAGGCTACTGACACAGATGCGGGCTGATGGCTACTATAAAGACAAGTGCCGGATTCTTTTTAATGCATTTTTATCCTGAAAATACCATTAGGGAAACATCTTGTGGTTGGTCATTTCCGCAAACAGTTTCTTAATGTTGAGGCTACCATGAACAACTCGCGAACATGTGGGTGCAATCGGATTAATCTGGGCGAACAGAAACTTGTATCCTTCGATAGCATTGTCGTTTTGTTTGCTGATGTGTTACGCCGAAGTTTCGGCGTTAATCGGTTCTAAATGGCCAAAGGTTACCAGCACTTATTACTCGTAGCTCCAAGGCCGGTTCTGGTCCGGGTCCTCTCTACCATGTCCAAGGCGGCCAGTGATGCAAACTGATCAAGCAAATGTCCGACTCCATGTTGGAGTTGGGTATAGCATATAGATCAGAGAGTAGAGAGTCAATTGAAATTGACGCTGTTAACGAGGAGTGAGTTGGACATACTACTCCATTCCCAAGCGGCATTCTTCTCGACTCGGTTGGAGAACCTCTCCGAAGCTCCTAGGCTAGGCTAGCCTAGACCTGCGAGCCGCCTGAACGGCTCCTGTCTACTTTCGTTTGCTCTGTTTTCATTCCATGCACAACGCCTGTCAAAATGAGACAAATGAGATTTAATATTGTGTTCGTTTTGGTCTTGGTCCTGAGCATTGTATTGCCCTGGATTGGCAGCGCATTCCTCATGCCGAAAGTTTTGAGTTCTTATCAAAATGCATTTTTCTTGTACTTTCTGGAATTTCAGAAATCTTGCTTCAAATCGACGAAGGTGCCACCAACTTACCGGGATGGGAAACACAACTGGGAAAGGAGAAGGAGGTGCTAGTCATGGTGCTGTTGGTGGAAGTGGAGGTGGTGGAATTGAGCAAATTGAAGAGGTGTCAGCGCCCGCAGAAACCCAAAGCAGTGCCAGTTCCGCTGTTACGAGAAAGCATTCTACGATTAGCTCTGCTCGCATTCTTCTGTACGGAGAAAAGATCGAGTACCTCACTGAAGAGCAGAAGAATTTAATAAGGACATCTTGGAAGAGGATTGAGCTGGACGTTGCACGAGTTGGCGTGATTACATTTATCCAGTAAGTCAAAATTTGGCTTTTGATTTATACGGTAACATCTCATTTTCGAAATGGATTAATAACGGTCATTTGAGAAGATTACTTTGAAGAATCCGAAGAGATTGCAATTTCTTCGAGTGCCACACGCGCCATCATCAAATTACACTTCATACTGCGAAGTAACAACGTCTCATTTTGGCTTTAGAACAAGGCTAACAATTTCACTCTCGTTAGCGAAACACTTCTTCCAAATTACACCTTCCAAAGTTCGGACCAATTTGTGTCTGTCTTTTAGGCGCCATGCATGCATGCTCGCCACGTGTATTTAAGTACACCATTCACCGTTGGCGACTTTTATATCTCAAAGTTGGTAATGGCCGAGGATTATAAGTTCGGCATGGCTTTAATTTTGCGAAACAAAAAGGGTATTAGTGTCCTTGTCCTTGCAGAATGTCATACTTATTATTACGGATTAGCCTACGCTTAGTAGTTATCTTCTTGTGAAAGCAGTGTGCGATCGTTTTTAGCTTCCAGTTACAAAGCAGCGAATAAGATTTGAATAAATTATTAGGTTTTAACTTTAAGCACTTCTCATTGCAAACCCACACAAAAGTTAAAAGCTGGCTATCATGAAAAGTGGCAAGAACGCTGCGTGAATTGCTATTTTTGCCAATATCCACTTTGAAGTGTTTACAAACTTGTAAAGAGATTAGGTGAGAATATTTTATGACTGTCTATTGTCTTCTCATTTTAGTCCTTACGAAATGTGGAAATGCGGATGTGAAGGATTCGAGGGCGAGCATTGAACTATGCGATAATAAAATGTTAATGAACCGAAGTGACGCGCCAACAAGAAGGCGTTAAAATTCTGAGGAAATGACGTAGTATACACAAGGTTCAGCGATTTGGGGGAATGGAAATGGAAGGCCGGTCTGCTGTTGACAGCATAATTTCTGTCTTCATAAGTTAGTTCAACGCTTACTCTCATTACGATTTTGTAAATTACCGAGTCAGCATAATTTATTATTGTCATGGCCCATGGTGCAGGCAAATAATGATAGTAGAATATACTTGAATGCTTGTTGTCGATGCCGAAATCTAGAATATTGGATTCCGTTTGGGCTCCAACCGCAGAATTGGAACCCCACTGCGAAATAATTCAGGACCTGCTGACACGTGCGAAATTTGCTTTTGCTGCGCTACTGATTTGATGGATTTCTTCATTGGTCCTCGTCGACCATCCACATTCGTGAGCAAGAAGGAAAAAATGAATCCATCATATCAGCCAAAACAAATCTTGTTCGGTGATGCGATCACTGTTTCGCCATTTCTCCTTTATTGAGCGATTCTAGGGTTCTAACCTGGCTGCCTAGCAGTTATGTTGAAGAATGAGATTAATATTTTCACAATTTACGAGCTCATAGCCCAAATAAGCTTTTTGCTTTTGATCTCTGGGGTATAAGGCAAGCGAAATTCATGCTACGCAATACATGGTTGTGACTTGTGAATGCGACGATGGTGCTAAGATCACTGGACCCTTGTGCCTGTATACTTAGAGATATATTTACTGGACTCCGTCTGCCCAAGCTAGTAATCGCAATCGTAGACGTCGAGTTTCCGTCAGTTCTCGTGAGCGTTGTCGCGTTTGTGGCTGAACAGTTGATGTTCACTTCACATAACATCAGATTTAGTCATTCAAATCTGCGAATGGACTTTGGCCCAGCTTGAGTTTTCCAATCATAAAAACTCATTACGAGACAAATTCCCGTTCGTTACATGGATATAAAAACATAATTCGTAAGCCAACTTTTTCCTGCACGGTATGAGAACGACGGACGAGAATTATGTAAGCTTGTCAAATGTCAACTTGACTCATAATTACAGAATCGAAATGACTGCATTCCAGGAGTACCTACCAAAAGTATATAGGCTACAATTCCGATAGAATGTTACACTCTGGTTGATGCAGCAGTTTGGATGTTGGATTGATTGTAAGTATGAAGCCTGGCAATTAAATGGAAAATATGTGATGCACAATGTATTGTGATGCTTCAGGACGCTGTTAACGAATGAAGGAAGATAAGTAAACTTCAGAGAATTTTGTTATGTGTCACATTTGTTTATGGAAAGCCCTGAACGAAGAAGAAGACAATATGGAATTGCCTCTTGAAGGTATCCCATTATCATTAAGTGAGTGATATTAAATTCGAATTCTTCATGGAAAAAATATAGCGATAACGCTATTTTTATGTATCATTCTGAAAAGAAATAAGCAACAGGAGCCAAAAGAATGTGGAAAAGCAGTCAATTCAAGTATTAGTTTTGACAGAAAATCAGCGTACATTGAAATGTACTTTAGGCGAACCGCTTCTTGCATTAGTACTACATGACAAACTTAAAACTTGGTGCCTGTGTCACCACGCTTTAAAATTTTATTGTTGTTCAGACCAGAGCGAACAAGAAATGTCCCACGGGAATCTCAAGATGGAAGTTTCAGTTCCTATTCAGTCGCGCGTTCAGCCCTTGCGTTCTTCACGTTTTCACAACTTCCGCCTCTGAGAGTTCTGTTTAGAGTTTCTAGAAAGAAGGCTTGAAAGTGAACCAGAGGTTGTTTCTTATTGTCTGGAGACACAAGACATGACATCGCAGGGCAGGCAGGTGTGCACACTAACTGTATAATGCTGAAGGAGCAGCTCAAATTCACTCACTCAAGTTGAAATTTGAATGTTTGAAAAATGTTAAAATGTCAATTGAATTTTTTTTCATTCGCCTGTGGGACAAGCTTTCCCTGCCATGTTAAGGAGACAAAGCGACAACGGCGCGTTGTCGCAAAATTGAATAACAGGCTTTTAATACAACTTTGAACGCGGGGCCAAGAGCCAACCTCGTTCAGATGTAATATGCAGATGTTAACAAGTTTGTCACACGATACGAAATCTTTTGAATTTACTTTCACGCGTCTCGCGCGAAGTCTTTCGCTGCCCGCCGTAAAGTAATCTCAACAGCTAGCTGTCAAGTTGAACAATCGCTCATGTACTGCTCCGCAATCGGTCTCAGCTGTTGTGTCAGCTCTGTCAACGTTTTTATTGCTGTTGCTGGATCAAATTTTTCGGGCTGCTATTTGGCTGTGCCTGTCACACGATCCATGTTTATTGTTATCAATCACGGTCGCCAAATTCTTTCCTCAAATTCGGTGTCATTTATTACTTGTCGACGGTCGACTGTCCGCTTAGTTCTCATGCCCATGTATGCTTTGCCATATTTTTGCGCTTGGAAATTTCGCGGGGCGTGGTGTTAGAAAAGTTTATAGTTCGTAACCACTTTTTGAATAACTTGCCTCGCAGGGCGAATTTAGAGCAACAAAATCTACTTGCTATTAAGATTAATTTATTTTTCGGGTTTGAAGATTGTGCTCATTCTTGAAGGAACAAGATTTCCAATTTTCGTCAAAATGGCCCACACAAAGTAGGTCAGTCGAACTCATCGGACCCATTGTGTAGCATTCGCAATGGCCGAGGCCATTACTGTTTTTGACAATTCTGTGCTTCTAGTTAACACAAAAGAACAACCCGCTATACTGAAGAAATCTCAAAAACGAATTTACACTTGTTATTGTTCCGAGAATTGAACGCCATGGACCGACGACATGACAGCTTGATACTGGCCCTCGCGTCCCAACTCGTGTTCCACAATTCGCATTAAATAAGCGTGGCGTGGAAAAGTTTCAGGAGTTCGTCGCATGGCATGCCACTTGCAGCAAATGGCAAATTACGAAATACGTCCACAAGACCCATGAAGGACGAATGGTACACGAGGCCTGACTGGAGTATAGGCGCTGTGTCGAAGTTTTTTCCACAAACATGATGACATATGTAGAACATTTTAACGATGTTCCTGTAAACATTCCTTATCTCAACATTCCTGCACAGGAAATGTACGCCTTCCCAAGAAAAATGATTTCGGAAGTACAAGCCAGGCAGCCACAACTTTCTCTCTCCATTCCATGATACGTTAGCCTACTTCCCAATTTCAGTTTCACGGAAACAAATTGCACGTTTAATGAAAGTTTCTTTCCAGTACGAATTGTGGCATGTCCTCTCGAATCTACGCAAGCAAAATTTAGGTTGGCAGTCTGCAGCCTGGATGTGGCTGGCTGAAATATAGTACGTGAAAGAGTGAAGCTTAATATTAAGATATTAGAGACAAAAACGAGTTTTATCTCTTCTCTTTAGAAACTTTCCTGCATTCCTCTCACTATTTAGTAAAAATAGGACACACAGTTTATGGCAAAGGTAGCAAGCATCATTTCATTGGGGATTCAATTCAATTCGCTAAAAATGTGGTTACAAAAGGCACGATGCATGTACGAGGAAGATATTTATCTTATGACAGTCGATCGTGCCGTTTCGTGCTCACAGATTTGATGTGTTCTGGTGTCATTGGAGCGTGTCGTCAACTCGAGTGGCCAAACTGAATGCTTAAACTCAAGTGCATGGTTTGCTCTTCAGACGCGCTGCGAGAGTATGAGAAAATGACATGAAGCGTTTCCATGCAATACATAACAGCGTAGGCATTTCTAGGACTCCAAAACTGATGTGTGCTTTCTCCGGCAGGAAAACATAACACTCAACACATTTTTGTAATATAACAAAATGGCAGAAACCTGAATGCTTTTAAAAATAGTCAAAACCGAAACTGAATGCAGGAGCGAAAAGAGCTGAGATGATGGATATGCATGAGCGTTACGGGTACAATATTCATGATAAAGCTGATGATCATTGGATTGTTTTTCTGTTGTACTGTGCAACCATTCGTGTGTACAATCTCGCCTTGTCTTGCCTCATTTGGCACAACACATTCTGCAAAATATATCTTCATTTACTCCTGTTCCAGAAGGACAACTCCATAATCATAAATTGAAGCGGGAAAAGATATGCACAACAAATGAGAAGTAATGCAAGCGAATTATTTATAATGGTGGCTCATTTGTTTTCGTGTCACCCAGAAAATGAACAAGTTTCCAGCTCGCGGCACCGCCAGACTAAGCTTTGAGCTCTGAGCGTGGAGCTTAAATTTCAGCTGAATGTCGCCGCTGCTTTTGAAGCTCAAATAATTGAAGTTTTGACTAAATATTATCATTATCCCATTTCCCATAAGCACAAAGGTACGAGAACTTTTCCAGAATTTTGTATTTCATAAGCTGCTTTGCGTATGAAATGTCACAAAGAATCCTGTTTTCATCGTTAGTTATTATTATTTCATCACCATTACTGAATTCCTGCATCATGAATAATGAAGTTGGAATATTTAAGCTGAGCCTGAGCGATACGTGAAGTCTCCCGGTTTCACTTTTGTCTGAGAGCGCAGCATTACGTAGGCAGTTTAATACAGTCGCCTGAAATAGATGAGGAGAATGAAGATGAGTGCTTGTTTAATATTCATATTCTGGGGTTTTACTTCAAAGACTTTCATAAATCTTGATGCACGTCAATGCGCTCTCAAAATACAAACGGCTGAAAAAACAGAACAAATGATGATGACACAAATGATGACGCCCATGAGTGTCCATGCGGACTGAGGTTTTGTAGTTGCATTGCATTGTTTCAAGTTCAATGAAGAACTGTTTGGAAATATGGTGTCATATTTAAATAGAAAGCAAACAATTGAAGGGCCTGTGGCCAGGCAGCCGTATAACCATCGAGATAATCATGATGTGAATGATGAAAATATCCAGACACAAGGTCAGGCCTAAGGCTGAAGTTAGATGAGACTCTGAATGGTTGCAACTTTGCAAATTGAATTGAATTTTGAATGAACGAATGAATAAGCCATTATTCTCATTATACATAAGGCGGTGTAATGGCCGATTTTAACATCTAACTTTCACTGCCAAACGCCATGGAAGGTAATTCTCAGAACAAGGATTTTCAGGATGTAATGTATGAACTCATATGAAACTGAGACTCATTTTACCAGTACGTCAGTACATAGTTTTGAGAACGCATGTAGGAGTTACCATATGCCAGAGAGTATTCATCAAATCTATCCAATCATTCTCATTCATGTAGCTAAGGCTGGAATTTTCGGAAGCAATTGACAATCATGAATTGATCAATTCAAGAGCCATAATTCATGACTGATGTTTGATCTAACTAATTTTAGTCAGAACAAGTGATTTGCACTTTGAAGCTGAGTGAGCTGAAAGGTGAGAAAGCAACCAGAGAACCAATGAAAGAGTTGAGATTCTAGTCGAATTGACGCGGCTGAAGGCTGACATCAGGTAGCTAGGGCGGACAGTCTCTTACTGATACCAGCTTAAGAGATTTTAAAACATGAACATGAATTTTGCATCCTTCTAATTGCGCTTAGTTGCAAAATCAATTCAATTGCCGGTATATAAGAGTCAGATGTAAATACGTTTGTGTAGCGTCACATGCCGATCAACTGGTGAGTATCTTCTTGATCCCATCTTTCTCCACACATGTTTTTTGTGTGTTGAAAATGCAAAGGATCCGAGATCCGCTGAAATGTGTTTACTCGAGATACTTAGTGTGCACTGCACTGTGCTTTTGGACATTGGGCATTGGATGTGTGCCTTTGTCGTGAATTGTATGCAATATCCGCTTTTCATGCAACCAGAGGCAGGCTTGAGTTGCAAACACCGCTCTGGTCTGATATATAATTCTTCGTCACGTCAGCTGCTTCCTCCCGGACTTGCTCCTCCGTTGAATGCATCGGCTCGGCCGTGTCCTGTGACTGACTCTGTTTTCCCTTCCGGAGTGCCTTCCCTCTTAATTCCATTTAGTTTTGTATTATCGCTGGATGCTGATTAAACACTCCAGAAACCCGAGCCATCAACAATTTCATTCTCAAGAGCATTCTATCTTCGACAGATCTCTGCCGCAATTGAAGAGGTTCGTGCCAGCTGAGGCTATTGCCACTATTACGTCTAATGGAGCAATCCATTATATCTCAATGAGTTGAAAAGCTGTTGAGTTCTAAGATTTTGAGGCACAAATACGAGCAGAGCACGACTTCCATAATTTGCGGATGTCGGATATCCCTTCACGGAGTGCTCATGTCGTAACCGTCTTATAGTCTCAGCCTCTCAGCGCCGGCTATTTGTCTGCGTGTGGCATCTCGAAGTGCTTTCTTCGTGCAAAGAGTGCAGGCTTTGGAATGAAAGTATTAAACAAATGGGAAATTGGGGAATAATACGGATTCCAAGTTGATGATAAGATGAATGGCGGAATTTGAAAGTCTAATACAAAAGAATCTATTTATTTTTCGTTATTCCTTTGAGAAGAAGAAAAACACGAGTTTATCAATATTTGCGTGAAAGAGTTCACATTCGTCTTGAATTCTTTTACTGACTACAGAAGAGCCGCTTGCACCAATGTTGAACCGAACCGATCGAGATACTCAAGTGAAAAACTAACAAATCTTCAAAACTTTCAATCCATTCTTTGCCTCGCCGTCTGTCCCTGCTCGTTCTCGATGGTGACGAACGAAAGAACAGAAACTGCGTACTGTACTGGTGCTGGATGTAGATACAATCCTGCACAAATAACTCGGTTCGACTTAATGCAATCCTACTCAAATTTTTGGAATATCGATTGTCGATAGACTTCGTGCGTTGTCATTTCAAGCTGACTGGCTTTGGTTCTCGTGTTGGTGAGAAGATTGAAGGTTTATTGCGTTTGTTCTCAAAATCATTCTATTCAGGCTCTACTTTCAAACGCGTGAGGAAGAAAATACACTTTCACCGGAGATCGGAGAAGTAAATGTGGGGAAGTCAATGAAGCGTAGGTGCCTCCGAGTTTACCTAGTACCTATCCACCCGGAAAGCCGTAATGACAAAACATGTGAAGATGCTATACTGCTTTCTCCCAGCTGTCTGTCGAGTGAACACTCACAGCTCACAAGACTTCAGAGCAACCCATTTTTTTATTTCCTGGTTCTGAGACGGGCATGGTATTTCATGGAACTTCCGCGTGTTGGCAAATTAAAGCCAGAACACGTTCTGCTCAGTCGAAATATTTTGACAGGTGGATGACAAGTTCCGTGAACTTGTCACTCTAAACAATAATATCGGTAGAACTGACGATTGCATGCTATGATGGAACGATTCGTGGAAGTGTGAGATTTGTACGCTTACAATTATCTTCAAATCATTAGGAGTGACGAAAGGACGCGGCGGTTCACACGAAATATAAGCAAGTAGATATTTTATTAAAGGTACTACTTAACTACACTTGACTGTAAAATATTCGTGGTGCTTAGGGCAGTTGGTTTAATAGTTATGAGCTCTTCTCCACTATTGGACCTAAGTATAAATTGACTGATACACGATAGGAAGAACGCAGTCGTGTTTAACCATGTTGCGCAGCGCAGTCACGTCTTGACAATCTTCACAATATTTCTAAACACCTTTCCGACCTCGAAATCTCACTCGGTTATCCAGCTGCAACAAAACAAGTACCAAAATCTTAACTAAACACGGTCAAAAATGGGCGATTCAAGCGGATGGTAATTATGAAAGGCTTGAGCAATGCATTACTTACCAGAGATCGTTTACATTCAAAGAACGCGACTTGCAGTGGCTTACATTCCGTTGGTGCAGTGTGGTCCTTGGATCTTAAACATTCTTTTGGCGTTTTCTTGTGCTATTAGGCAATGAAAGGGGAAGGAGTGATCACTCACACTTAATTATTCTCAAATAAGACTAAATATTAAGTACACGCTTACTATTGTGACACATTTGCTGTTCAGAAGACATTCCCTGAGTTCATGCCGGATAACTCCGCAAGGTCTGATATCTAACTCTTCTTCAGCCGACATGATCCCCTGATCAGTATTGGGCCAATCGATATGAACTGGAGAGCTGCAAAATCAGCCCACGCACTACTAATTAAGGAAAGTTCAATTATCAAAATGAGTCCAGAAGATATTTAATCTGCACAACACGTTTAGAGTGAGAATTGAGAGCTAACAACAACTTTCCAACTTCAAATACGCGGTCTCTTTTTGAGCTTTCTGGAGTCGCTGACTTCTTTGTCAAACATGGAAGATACACAAAATAGAGTCGGCTCCACAGCGATGGTTGTGCAAGATAATCAGCCTGCCACCTGGCCAACTTCAGGAATATTTTCCTCTGATTGGTACCTGTGACTGGCTTTCACTCTCTTGTCTGTGATAAGGTATTACTTGGCGAATGCGTTCGGCAAATCTTCAATTTGTGACATCACTGAACCAAAAACACTACAAAATAGCACAGATTTTGAGATTTCCAAGTTAGTCGAAGCCAAAAGGTTTGAGCAAAGAAGCCCATAAAAATTTTGTCTGCCATTTTAAATTTCGGTTGAACGAACGTAAATCAGTCTCATGACTGATTTTGCATTATCAGCGTGCTGAGATTATTGCGGAAGGGCTAGAAATGAATGTCAGAACGTGTAAAATTCGCAAGGAGTGGAAATCATATCTCATCGCAACAGCCCGCAGAGAAGTCGACGTGAATCCAACAGAGCAAAAACACCTTCAGCAGGAAGTAACTCCGAAACTCGAGTTCTAGATTGGCACTCGACTACAATAATTTTGTCACCCCACAGCTTGCTTTGATTCTCAAATCCTGTGGCTTGCTTAATTCTGCTTGGCTGAACTTCTGGGGCTTCTGTGTCACGCATCTCCGGATTCCACACGTGTTTGGCCAAGATTATGTCAATTTTGACTTGAAGAGGGTTTGCTTTTTTGCCTTGGATAATGCCAAAATCAGAAAGGAAACAAGATATAGAATATGCGATGAGTTGTTTCGGGAGAAGCTGCTGAGTCTTGCATCTGCAAGCTATTAGAAAATTCAGTGCCTAATATTCAAGAGAGGAAGCGACAGCAACATGGCTAGTGAGCAGTGATTCATACACAAAAGAGCAATTCGTGCATAACAATGCTCGCCCGAATTCTCGAATTCTGGATGAATAAGGTCGCTGTCTCCGTCTTCACCAGAGAATAGAGTTCAAACATCAAGAGTGACAGAATTTCATTATGAGCTTTCTATTGTATGAATGTCTTGACTCTTGACATGATCTCACAAGAATTTAATAGTCATTTCCGTCATTTTGTAATTTTGTACGCCTCGTTGGCTTCGACCTTGCGCTTGCTGCACGTTCAACAGCTGTTACAGCTACAGAGGAGATTGAGTCCGGATACCATCTTGACAAAGTTGAGTCCTACTTTAATTCCAAGCATAACGATGAAGGAGTTCAGCTTGGAATCGCTGATATTTTAGTTTTATACGCACCTAGATTAATAATTGTCCTTGACTCAGAGTTCATTCATTTTCAATGATAAGCGGTAAACGGATGCTGCCGAATTCTATAATTCTACTCTTAAAGACGAGGAGGATTCAACGCTCACGGGTTGTGTTAGAGTTGCACACCTCTTAATTTATAATAGATTTGAGAGGACACCGTTCGCAATTGTTATGCGACCTTTTTCCATCTTTCTTGAATGAATCTTAAGAGAGCGGAAGACGCATTAAGGCAGAATGAAAGAAAGTCTCTTTTGAGAATATCAAGACAAGACCGCAGCTCAACTGGTTCCCTGAACAGAATCAATGGATTAACGACAATTCTCCTTAAACCGCGCAATATTTCACTCAAGCCCTTCATTGCAAAATTTTCCATGAATTCTCTGAGCGATAGCGATTCCTGTCTAAAACTAGGAATAGTAATTCTGAGACTTTGATGTCCGACTGTAATTACATCTCATTCCAAAAGAGCAAAAGTGTTGACTGTAGAATCAAGTCACACAAACGAAATTGCAAATGTTTCAACCTTATTCCAGTCGCGCTTGTAATTCCTTTGAACTTTATTACTCTTGTCTTTTCTCCGTTAATTTGTTGGAACTTTGTCACTTCTAAGTTTTCACAGAGTCGAAGAGAATAGGCGTATTCATTCGTATTAATCACTTTGAGGATTCGATTTCCGTCGAATTCGGTGTGCGTCGGAATTCGCAGAATGCAAGATGAGGCAGAATTATAGTTAATAGCGGTAAATAGACAAGAAAGAATAGGCACAGGCACAAGACACATCAAAGTGATCAAAGTTCCAACTTTGGGACTGGGGAATTTGAGGCTCACAAAACACGGACAAGGCAATGTGAACGATTAAGCGACAGACACACACACAAGATGATTGATCTGGCGATTGGAATTTTAATTCGAAAGCACAAGACGAAAAGTCTTTGAAAGGTGGGACGCGTGAAATCTAAATTCCGACATTCCGATAACGACCTAATGACCGAGTGACAAATGTGGACTCGAATCAAATAGCAAACGCAGCAGTGACATGCAACACGCATTAGTTATTGTTATGGCTTGACACGGTCGATCACTTTGCAGGTGCGATGAATTGACCAATGATATTTCTGTGTTACACAGGTTATTCGAGACGCATCCAGACGTCAAGGAAGTATTTATGCCATTCAGTGGAATCAAGGTCGAAGAATTGAAGCATTCCAAGCAATTGAGAGCGCATGCACTGAGGTTAGCCGCATTAGCTTTTCACTGGCGCAGGTCTTAAGGGATCATGCTTTGCTTATCACTGTCTTATGTTTGCAGAGTAATGGCGTTCGTCCAGAAAGCAGCCGCAAGACTCGACGAAAAGGAGAAACTAGACAAACTCCTTCTCGATTTAGGCAAGAATCATTTCTACTACGGTGCTCCGAAGAAATATATTGACGTGAGTACTTCCCCATAATTTGTAACGTTATTGAAAGGCCAGGTGTCTTAACTTTTGTGATTACTTCCTTCCAGTACATTGGTCCACAATTTGTGAAAGCAATCGAACCCTCCCTGCAAGATGTCTGGAGCGAAGAGCTGCAGGAAGCTTGGATGCACTTGTTTAAGTACATAGCAAGTAAAATGAAGGAGGCGTTAATACAAGCTGAACGTGCGAAAAGGGGCTCGAAGTAAACAGGCAATCATAATTAGCGGAACAATTCTATTCGTTTTATTTGACACAAGAAATTATTGTCATTGAAAGGTGTAGCATGTGTGATACTTACTTAACCTACTCATTACTTATGTGTATATAAACTATGGTAATATAATTTCATTTAAAATGTTAACCACTGGCGAGTGGCCCTTGCAAGGTCTTGCAAGACGAAGTTAACTACGTATTCAATTAAGAAAACAATATGGGAGTGTTGGGACTTCCAGAAGCTCAGAGTTTATTTTGACTCATTTTTTCTCACTGTGTACTTTAAGTCACTGCACGGAATGAAAGCAAGTTCGACACATTTTTTTCGCACTCTACTACTATTCTAATTGAAATGATTCATTTCTTACAAAAACACTCATTTGGAAGAAATTCTTTCGCAAATAAGCTGCTGTGTGATAATTGAGTTAGCATTGTAGTAATATAAATTGCGTATTTGTATTCGTTTTCATTAAAATATTTCGGATTAAGTGAATCTTCTTAATTTAAGTTGATGAATGATAATAGTACGTATTGTAAGTATTGATGTGCGTCATCGTAATACTATTTAATTTCTATCTTCAGAATTTGAGAAAAATCTGAACTCAAAATGCGTATGGCACAGCTCTCTATAATTTATTGTATCGAAGTATAAACTGTACAACTGCTCTGATTTGTGAGCAAGCCCAATAAACAAGTGTCATTCGTAATCAAACGGCTTTTGTTTATCTCTTCTTTCGAGTTCTTAGATTCTATGAAAGTGTCTAATCAAAAAATCAATAATGTGAGTGAAGGTTGTGCCTTCTGTCATACTGGATTGCGCTGGGAAGTACTGACAAAGAGGCTTCATGAAACGAAGGCTGCCAGCATGGCTAATTTTGCGAGATGAAATTTCCACATTTTACAAACTGGACCTTCAAAATTGTAGCCAGCAGCTGGACTGGGGAAGGCCATATAACACAGAAGTTGGAAATGACACTGGAACAATCATTGCATTTCAATATTTAATCATTTTCAACATTTCAACTAGGATGCTATTTAGTTATGGTTAGTTGTAATTCGAGTTCGAATCAACATCAGTATCACGAAGTCAAGATCACAAGGATAAGTTTAAAGCTTGGTAATTGATTAGCCTACACACTAAGCAAAAGTAGCTCTGAATGTCTGAATAAAGACAGGAACTGAATAAACAGAAATCCTAAATCACAAGCTCAATCATCTATTATTACTTAGAAGTCATAACGTCATTTGTGCTGTCCAACACTTCATAGACCTGCTATGCTACTTCACCCGAACGCGATACCACCAACTACCGATCAAAACTGTATTGTGTCAAGAATTAAGTAAAAGGTAACAATATCTATAGTTAACAGAGAATAAAGAAAATTTGCTGATAACTTAAACCAATCGTTAATTAGATTTCTTCATCATGTCACTGGATGAGCTGAGGTAATCCATCCATTTTTTCAAATCATCTGGAATTTCAGGTTTGACCAGACCAGGATGTTCCCTCGCAAGCCAGTGTTCAATGTTGAAGTTGACCGTGATCTTTGCGTACCCAACGCTTCTGGTGATGCCATCACGAACTGAGATTATTCTTTGGTCGACATATATGAATTTTGCGTCCCAATATACCGGGCGAGTGACGATCTGTATCAACATTCAAAATTGAACAGAAATTAGAAAAGACTAATGATAAGACTAATGAAAGTTCAAACCTTGTACACTGAAAACATCATGACTGATAGTCTGTAGCGAATTGTATGAGCCGCTACTGGGAATCCGCCTCCATGAATTTGCATTTGATTGAAGAGTCCAGATCTGGTAGCGTGATCAAATCTTGCAAAATCATATTCCCGGAAATATCTTCCATTGTTCATGTGAGTAAACAGGAAGTCAGCATCACTGGGCAGCACAATTCCTGTACAATCAAGAAGTCTAATTCAATTCCAGACCAATACCTCGGACAATTTCAGTCTCTCCCCACGTCTCACCGTAAACTTCGGATGGATCAGTGAAGCCTATTTTAGATCGCACACGCTTTGCATAGGCGATTGCCAGGATCACACGAATGTAATAATGAATGTCCACCAGGAAATAGACGAAGAACAGGAAAGGCGTACAATACCAAAATACTGAGAAGCAGTTGGAGATAATACTGCACAGCAGGTCGAACATTGTGACAATTGTAAGTAGGAGTTGATGTCAGATCTTGAAGCTTCAGGTGCCGGCAATGAACCTTTCACACAACGAGCGATGGTGGTCACTTTACAAGAATTTAATGACTAGTCACTGGATAAGTAGCACGTTTAGTTACAACTGGACAGATACGCGAAGGCTAGCTGGCCCTTGGCTTGGCCACGTGTCTTGTGTCACGCCACTGACGGATTGGGAGTCGGAAATTGCCCTAATTTCTTTACTTGTGCCAGTTGCCAAATAGGCCGAGGTCAAAGCTGTAAGTTCAAATCTCAACCGTTCGCCGGCTTTCTGCGAACTCGGTGACGCTCAAGGTGCGTAGTGCCTTGTGCTTTGTGCGGCACGCGTATGCCCTGATTTTGGTACAAATGTGAGCGTTTCAAGGCTACCAGGTTAGTGTTTTGATTGGAACTGAAAGAGCCTGATCAACTAAAACGTTAAAATCCTATGGAACTGATAGCTGGTTCGACGGCTACTTGTTCGCTTAACCTTTAAGAGCACGAACGTATTGTTTTGCTGCTATAAATTACTTCCTGGGCTTCTGTTCCTGAAAATCGGATCGATTGCACAGGTGAAAGCCGACGTGTGGTGACGAAACGATGAAAGCTGTGTTATGAATATGAAGGAAAGGACTTTCAGTTTGTGTCCTCACATTTCTCACTGAATGCAGTGCGAAATTGCAGACGATTTTTAATTTTTATCGCTTATCATCATCGAATACATCATCACGGAAATCGAGCCAACAGCCTGAAGAAGTGCCCTGACCTTTGCCCTTAAATGTTCGTTAGTT
The DNA here is from genome assembly GCA_009869945.1 of Mesaphorura yosii. Classification (NCBI taxonomy): domain Eukaryota; kingdom Metazoa; phylum Arthropoda; class Collembola; order Poduromorpha; family Tullbergiidae; genus Mesaphorura; species Mesaphorura yosii. The sequence goes on along the minus strand of WIXG01000322.1, from coordinate 36,841 downwards.
CGAGAATTGTTTCTCATTTATTTTCGCATAATTCTTTCATCAAGTCACAATGATTATCTTGCTCATTTATGAACGGTAAGTTACCGTCCTTTAACTAAAACATTCATGTACTTACAATCTAAAATCACGTATCTTCTAGTTACACTGTGTTCTTCTAACTCAATGAGTTGGTTGAGAATTCTATTGCATAAGGTTTTACGCACTGAGTGCACGCGGGTAGCACAGAGTGAAGTGAATCTTACAACTAAACAATCGTAATCGTCCAAATGTTGCAGTTACTTGAACAAAAACATGAGTCATACCACACGTAGACTGCTGACCAGAGAAATCAAATTAATATTTAAAGCTCAGTCTTCCAGTTTTTTTTTATAAAACGCACCATTAAAGATTATTCACAAGATCTCTAATCTCATTCTCTATTAGATGACTGTAGCATTTCACGTATCTTGTTTAGGTAACAAGTACGGCCCTAAACAATCTCTTAACCAAAACTAGAAATAATACTTCTAAGAATGCGATGAATGAACTAACTACTTTTGACACATTAAAATCGTTCCATGCTTTGCGTTCACGCCCACACGCTGTCTATGCAACTCGCAAGTCTATTTCATTACAATTACGTATATCGTTACAAAGGTGTTTATCACAATTAAATAAATACGATTACAACACAATAAATTGAGTTAATGCAGAAGTTACAAAATCGAAACCTTTCAATCAATGAAAACTCAAGATTACGGCAAAAATGAAAAACAGGGACATGCTCTATTTTCAACGGACAGCTTAATAAGAAAATGCAATTGACGCTCACGCGGAAAGGGGAATTAACTGAGTACTCTGTGTACAAAGTGACGTCTAAATGAGATAATGATCAGAAAAATTAGCAGACTTTCGGTGCGGGCTTAGATTAACAGTACACAACATAATAAAGATTCCAGCTCTTTTAAATAGCGAGACTACCCTTCAATTCTTAAATGCTAAATTCAAGTTTGCTTTTCTTGGCGAATTCGTACATATTGAAGACTTGAATGTCTTTCTCACATATTTGAATTTTACGTAGATTCTTGCCATAATTAGTTTTACACTATACAAAAATATTCTTTGTATTATGGCTTACGTGCTCTCTCATTTAGTACACCAAGTTTGCAAGACTATGACTCATTCTCAAAAGTGTTACGTCTGATGACGAATATCTGCTAATCCTTTGCAATACGTGCGTTTGAATACATTCGGAGCTAATTAAGTAATCTAGTTAAAGTCGCGACTTCACGCTAGACGTTAGAGATTGAATTTCGGGACTCAAGCATCGTCAACCTTTTACACGTAAAAAGTAAAAAGGTGAAGTAACAGCAGAGGTTCTGACTAGCTTGTCATTGCCTAGTTGTTCTTGGTCTTGCCATTTTAATCACAAGGTTACGTTAAATTAGATTGAGAATCGAATGAGTAAGAATCTCAAGGCTTAGCAAGGTCCTCATTCACAAACTAGTAAAATAATTAACATTTGCACGATTCACTTTGCATTTATTTGCGGAATCCTATTTGAGTAATCTTTAAATCCGTGCTCTCGGCGAAATGAATCCAATGGCTATCTTCAAATTTGAATCTGACTTCTGACCATTTGTAATTTAGTATGGCCACGAGAACAAACGCTAATGCAATGGCGGTAATGACTGTAGAACTTAAATTGAGCTTCGGGCAGATGATGTTAAAGATGCGAGCTTTGGCTGGCAAGCTCGTAGAAGAGAACGTAACCGTCACTCGACACCACGCTGTTTGGAGACATCGACGAAACCCTGACGGTAGAGGAAATGTTAGTTAGCACGTCCTAAAATTGACAATTACTACGTTTCTGGAGTTAAAGTACCTGGAGTCATTATAGCAGTACCACTCTCCATTGTATGGGTGTTTGCAATAGGCGATATAATGACCAGAATATGTTGAACCAGAGTGATTTGAGACGCCATAAAGATTGTATGTACAGCCTTGACCGCGGTTCGCTGCGTACGGGGTCATGTCCAACCCGGTCATGGGAAAATCGACGGTAGTGTTCAACTTTCCTCTGTACCTCTCCATGGGAGAAAATCTTTTCAAGTGAATGACTAAAACTTTGGGGAACTTCTGGATAGATAAACTCTTCGTGCATCGACGCCGCGTCTGACATTTTGAACAGGTGGGCTTCTCATCGCCATCGAGAACTTCTTCTCTCGTAAATAACTCCAGACACTGGGACAATCGCGTTTGTCCAGCCTTGGATGGAATAGGAAGGGACAAGTCCCAAAAAGGGTCGAAAGTCACTGAACAGTGGCCACAGCTTGTACACTTAAGCGTAGACTTGAATTGTCCCACAAAGAGATCAACGATTTTGCTGTCGTCGAATCGCAAGTATCTCTTCCAGGCTTCTGTGGCCTTTTGACTATCACTAAATGAGAAAACACAGAAAGAATTCAAATTAAACTTCGGTTAATTCAAAGTATTTAGGACTTCATTTCGATTGTCATACCTTAGCGAATCATCGATTTCAGTAGTAATGGGTGGTGGCTTTGTAGTGACACGATTCACGTCTTCGTGGAGGCCTTCGAGCAGATATCGTAGGAACTCCTGAGCATCTTGCTGACTGTATCCCATGAATCGTGGAGCGAATCGTTGGATCTGGTCTTTGAAGGCTGACGTGTCAACAACAGATTTGGTGTCATTCCAAAGTTCCTGAATTACTGATGCAAATGCTGTAAAAGTAAACACAGCGTATAATTCTCAGTCAAGACATTGATAAGAATCTCTTTGTTCGAAGTGCGTACCTCTCATTAAAGCACCACGCATATTGGAGGACGTACTGATATCAGCAGAGTAACCGTTGTTGTTCAGATACTCCAGAAGAGGCTTTGTGTTACTTAAGCACTGAATGACACTATTCATGAAACACTGCAATACAAAAAATTCATTATAACTCAAATCCATCAACTCCTAATTATCCTAATTTGTGACTTACGGTGTTTCCAATGTTTCGGAGTCCACTTAATCCCTTTTCCTTCTCGCGATCACGAGTGGATCTGAAGCGCCCAATGTTCGGCGAAGAACCATCGCTATCCTATAAAATTATAATAAAGTTCATCAGTCTTGATTTAGAATTCATACGTTGTCATTCATGAGAGATAGCTGCATACCAATTCTGTTACATAAAATTAGAGTCAATTTGCAAACACAATGTTTAAGCCCAGTAGTAAGAGCAACTCTTCAGTAGCAAGCAAATCGCACGCTCAAAGGTCAGTCAATCAATATTCATTTGTTTGAATTGCATCCAGGCACAAAGTCAAGTCAAGGTCATGAATCATTCAGGCGGTAGCGTGTGATCGTTTGCACAGGAATAGAAAGAATTTCATAACGCGCCTGGGCTCGTTTCATTTTCACCGGCTGCTACTTATCACACTGGCAAGCGATGCGTTTTTTGTAATGCCGGCCGAATTGTAAATAGAATTTTATCGTGCTCACTTAAACACATTGGAATGCTAACAATGCAATGCAATGAATTTCATTATTCGTGCCAAAGTCACCGTTGTTGGTCTGGCTTATTATTAACAAAAGCACAATCTAAATTTTAGTGTAATATAATATCATACGCGTCAGGGAGTCAGATGAAAATCTCAGCATCAGCAAATCAGCATCACATGTTGCATGCGATCAAAGTACAAAGTATATGACATGATGGTGGTCTTCGTCAACTAGCGGTCAATCTGACACACTGACTGTGGTAATGAAAAAAGAAGATGGCCTCGTGGACGAAGTGAAACAAAAAAGTACGATAAAGATCGTTCGCATGTATGTTCAATAGTAGGACAAGTAGTCAGGTATTTAGAATGTTCATAGCATAGCAAGAATTATTTGGCAGTGTGAGTCAGAATCAATTGCTTGGCATTGAGAATGACAGGGATTTTGCGGATGGATCACAGGAAATCATGTTCAAATTAAAGGATGCTGCATCGTCATCGTGAATGGGCAACAATTTATGCCATGCCATACGTTATAACAAACAGATTCTTATATGCAAATCTTAAGAAAAGGAACACGAAATTCTCAATTCATGTTTGCGTCTTGTGTGCGTATTTTGTATGTATTTATCTTTATGAGCTCAGTCGCCGCACTTATCAGTAAGCACTTTCTAAACAGCAATAATTAAGAGTGATATCACTACTTGTTCAGAGGCGAGTTGTGCTTGTAGGACAAACTCAACCCAAAACTAACGCAATTTAATTTTCGTAACTATGAAATTTGGTTAAAACTGGACTGCACAGTATAGCGGCCCAATGACGCAATTTGGTCACATTGCTTTGGAATTGGAACGCATGACCAGATTCGAGGAGAAGTAAAACGCAAAACCGAACGCTTGGCGGTTGTTTTGAGATTTATGTATCAAAGCGCACAAAACTATCCACGTCATTGCTCATTAGCTTGATTATAAATATTCAGTTAAGTAATGAGTTAAGAGAAGCAGAGTTACATGCTGACGACCATTAATTAACTGTGTATCAAACTTGTATGCAGCCTTGTTGTGCACTCGTCCTTTTGCTACATACAAGTAAGTTAGTTATAGGATACTCGGTGCTAAAATGAAGCCCTTGAACTCATACGAAATTGCTCGATGATAAAACATGCCCACCAAAATTAATTACCGCTTAAAGACAATGGCTATAAATAGATGACGAGTTTTACACACCCGCTGGGGTTATGATTTACTATCTGCCGTGAATCCTGATAGAAAATTGGTAATGTTCAGTTTTCTTGCCTTCTTACGTGTTCAAGATTCAGGACGAGAATTGTGTGGCATAAGTCATTGAGATTAGACTGGAGAACAACGTGAACAACCTCCGGTTCCAGATATAAGCGGATTAAAAAAAATACGTCATTCAATTTGAGTCTCATGGTCTCACGAGGGATTAAGTAATGCAAAGAATGTCCGTGTGCACATGAATTAATGTATTCTGTTGCAACTCTTATCAGTATGGACTGCAACCGTGAATCCAAATCCATGAATGATGGTGAATGAAGCATAATTGTTACAATCACCTGATCAAATCATGATTTAACTACCTCGCTCTACAATTGCCGGCTTAAGCCTCACCTACTCGAGATAATAATTTCAATTCCAATTCCATTAATAATATTCCAATTCCAATATTAAGCATTGTATGGTACGATGTTATGCATAGTTAGCCTTGCGCTTTGCGGTAGATCAAAAGAAGTCCCTGGAATTTTTCACGATTAGAGTGGCAGCATTAAACTCAAATTGGAGTTTGAAAAAAGCTCCGTGTGCATTTTCTTTTCAAAACCAGGCATGGAATATTTCGAGTATCCCTAAACTCAGAAAACCTTCACCCAAAACGGTGGCCTAAGTATTTGAATAACGTGATTGGGATATCATAATGAGTTCATGTACACAGGACGAGGATAAATACATCTGTTGGTACTGCTGTAATGAAATGATTTCAATGATGCACGTACTCTGCTTCCATTACTGTTACTGATTCACCAATTTATGTGATGCACATCAAGCTGCGAGCCGACTTCGACCTTTGAAATTTGTAAAGCAACAAGACACCTCACGTCAACGAAACTGTCCTGTCAACTGTTTGAATTGACGTTGGGCACACATCGCCATTAACATGTCAATCATCTGAAGGTGTATCAACATTCATTAACAAGAACTGGTAATGGTTGCCCGTTATATTGTTACTCAATAGGCAAATGGCAAACAAAGCACTAATTACAATTTGTTGGACAACCCACACGTGTTTTCAAGAATGTCAGTCAGTCGAATGTCACGTTACATTCATTTATCAACGTAGTTAGCTTAGTAAATATAGCGTCCTAATGAGATAATCTGAGATTATTGTCAATATTTGTGGCGCTCAATACACAATGCGACTTAGACGCCCTCGATTTCAGTTTCAATGAGCAAATTGCGACTTGTAATTAATTCTGAATGAGTTACCTCGCCTGACGATGAAGACGTGGAGGACGTTGATGAAAACGAAGATGACTTAGATAATCCTGATGGTTCTGGTGCACAATTAATATTGAAGCTAGCTTTGCGTCTCTTGATGGGTTGCGCAATGGTAAAACTCATCAACAATGCTTTGATCTGCATTGTGGAGCAGGGCTTGGTGAGACACGCGAGGAAATTGAGGTATAAGTTTCCAATCGAAACTCGTCAATAATCTTAAAAAGTTAATACTCGCACATTGGAGCGAGCAGTAAATCACGGGACTAGCTCACAATCACGGTAAAGAGTTAAACTTGTAAATTGAAACGAAATTATGTAAAACACCTGTACTAATTACGACAGTTTAAAACGGCAGCGATTTTCCTGGTAAACCTTCAACGCAACGTTGCGAGTCCACAGCCAAAGTATGACTGAAACTTGTGACTTGTGCCGATGCACTGGTACACCAGTTTGCAATGCTTTAAAATTACGTCAATGAATGTATAATCAGTAGTATAATGATACTGTAATGATGATGGTCAGTTCAGCAAAGTGCTTGAAAATTGTAGCTGGTCAGACCGCAGTACGTGCAACCACTACACCACCACGACCACTAACCACACGCTCACGCAAGTGAATTAAGCTGTATAACAGATGGAAAGTGGTAACTGGTGTGCACAACCACCAATTGAGATAAATGGTCATAAATTCTTTGCGGTTCTCCTTCAGAAAACAAAAATGTATACGAGATGTGTGTCCTTCCTTCCGGTATTCGTATTGTTGAGGTAATGTAATTAATACAGACACTGCCTCTGCCGCACTACGAGATCTTGTACACAAGTTTAACAAGATGCACTGACAAAGAAAAATAGGAAGTCGTTCCTTGCCACAGCTCAGCTATACACTAATTATGAAATGAGACTTTTGAAGACCTTTGCAATGTTGCATTTGCAGCTTGAATGTTAATCTGTTCTCAAAGATCTGATGCGATGATCGCAATTGCAGTCGCTGTTAACGTCAACTTTAAGCGGAAGAATGTAGCCAAGGCAGAGACATCACAAGTTTTTGCACATTGTACGTTGCATTATCTAATTGAAGGTTAGGAGTCCAATGGATTGAATGTCACTTCATTCGATTGCGACCGTGTGGAAGTGTTTAGCAATTCAGCAGACTTGGCTTGACTTTGTAGATCAAAGCACTTTTGATGACTGAAAAATGTTTGCCTTGTCTTGCTAAGCCGTCGCCGACGACGTTGTGAATGGTTAAGAGATTAAAGGTATACTGAACCACTTAATGATGGCATGCGCGGATATGTTGTGTAATAACGTTTGGCATTTTATTCTAAGGCCAAGCCAGAAGCAATCGTGTCACAAGCCACCTTAATACAAAGTGTCAGACACAGTAGTAGTCTGGTACTCCGAGTATTGAGTTGTGAACTACTTTATGAGTGCTTTATTTATGCACGCTAGACACTACGTTATTTACACAGCTTGAGTGACATTGATTAAACCACAAATGAAAACGCATGGAGCAAAATTAAGTCACACAAGCCTATGCAAGCTTATGGAGGGTTCTTCCACTAATTTAGCCTTTCCCAAAAGTAAATCTATTCTCAATTAAAAGTGAATTCGGGCTATTAAGGATTCCCCGAAGCCTGAAAGCTGAAACTTCTACAACAATCTGTACACAACACTGGCCTCAGTTTAATGCCGGCGTAACGTTCACTTTCAATCCTACATATACGAAATCTGTTTCAGATTCATACTGAGTGACTTGCCACCATAAATTGTCAATCAGAAATCACTCCGAATGATTCTATAAGGAAGGCTTGCACCTGCTCTTTCAAGACCAAATAATCAATGACTGCTTGAGCCAAGATGTAGCCCAGTTATTGGTTAACTGTGCAGTTAGGCAGGCACTTTTTTATCTAGCAACCGTGAAATGTGCACGTGTACAGTTTATTGAGCGAGATTTATTAATACTGCCCGCCAGTGATGCAGTTGCCCAATGGAATAACTTTCCGTTCCATATTCTCAATAGGGTCTGAGCTGAGCGGTCAGATAATTGCGAGAACTCGCATTGCTAAGCACGGTAATTTAATAATTCATGCCATGCTCCGCTCTTTCTTTAACCGAAGCCTTGCCTTGCCTTCAGCATTAACAGAAAGGAAACTTCCAGTTCAGTATGTGAAAAGTGAGGAGCAATTCGTTCTGACTTGCCACGTAGCTTAACTTAATGCACATCCTGACATCCTATCCTAATTAACGAAATACGAAAATTATGCGAGGAGAGGATTCTAAAATGGGTTATCCCACCGACAATCTCACCTTTCCCAATTTAGCAGCTATTCATTATCCTCCATCACGTTACGAAATTAGAGCTTTATTTGCATGCACTGGGTAGTGGAGATTTATTCCTCGCTACAAACAAGAGAATTTGCAATATAGTATTTAATTTTAGTGCATCTTTGTTCTATTGGTTTGTAGACAAGAATAATAAATTGAACCTATCAGTGGAAAAAGTGCGTATCCAGTCGCTGGAGAATCGTTAAGCACCCCAGACCCCCACCGGTTACCAGGGGGCACAGCTAATTAGCTTTAACCTTAGATCTAACAATCTTAAAACTAGAAGCGTTACTAGTCGAGTGGTGTCGAATACTCAGTACTTAGTCTACACAGCAGTAAGGAAAGAAATACACAGGTTTGTGGCATTCGGGATTTGTGATTCAGTCGAGTATATTGTTTCTTAGAGGATACATGATTGTGGCAGGTGAACTCCAGGAGGGCTTTCCCTTTTTTGGCTTCGCTTCAAAAAGCAAATGTAATCTGAAGGTGCCGAACATTGTGAAAGTTTTCTCCCTTCGATATATATTAGAAATTTCTGCAAATACCCGCCCTTGGATTGGAAAGAATGGATTAAAATGGAGATGGAAGAGATGCGATGAGATAAGGATTTCGAATGAGACATTGCATTTTTAGACTCTGGTAAAGGGATGGGAAATCTCATTATAAACACCACCTTGCACCGAAACTATTTCTTCTTTCAAAATTGGTCAGGCTCACTAGGGGTTGAGTTTCTTGGACCCAGATGTCTGGGCCACAACGGATGCAGATACTTTCTGCTAAAATTGTCCCTTCGTTGAGATATGAAGTATCACGAAAATTTGCGACTTTGCTCAGGTGTAGCTCCTCACTGAAACACCTTTAGCAGAAAGTATCCACGTCCTTTGCGGCACACATATCTGGACATCCAAATAACCTACCATTAGGCCATTCTGGCCGTTATTAGCAAACATCTTTGTTTACCTGGCCCTTAATGGCAGGATTGTTTTTGACGTATTGTCGAAGAGAGGATATTACGTGTAGTCAATTTTCAGCACAGCATTTGCCAATTTGCCTCACTTTGGTTCATCGTTTTTGAACCTTCGACGAACCGCTTATGAGCTAGGAATCGTAATTAGTGGTACAGTGCCAGTGCGAGGTTCGGTTGAAGATAAAGTATAGTGAAGGAAAACTCTATAGTTAACAATTTTTATATTTATGGTTCATGCTTATTGTTTGTTTAGGGACATGATTAATTGTCATCAAACAAATTTCCAAAATTGGAGTTGCACTTTTTCCACTGGTAGGTCCAATTAGATAGTTCGTCGTATGGAATTATGGCACCTGCTTTTACTGGCATAATTAACACAAACACTTGAGTTGCATTTGAACTTTTATGGTGTCCTTACTCCGCTATATTCGTACAAACAGACGCATAAATCTACAGGGTTTGCAAATTACGTGCACGAGCCTATCTCTCATTAAGCCTCAATTCAAGTAACCTTGAACCTGAAATGAGTGCACAGTAAAATTCCTAACGAGGATAATAAAGGCCCCATGCCTGCTTCTCAACGATAACATTCGCATGCAGTCCCTGCATGATGGTCCGGACACCAATGAACTTTTAAGCACAGAATTAAAAGTACAAAGTGCACTAATGCTTTACATTTAATCACATTTACCATCGACCGATGCACACCTGTTTTATGCAAATCTCTACGTAAGGTGCAAAATCAAAGTCTTAGCATGTTGCTGTACTTCGTATTCGCTGTTCATGAGTTATAAAAACAATATGATGTCTATAAAGTAAATTATGAAGTATTAATGATTTTACATTATAATGCAAATAAGTTTTATAATAGCTGTCATTAATTATGTCGTTCAAACATTATGCCTCGTGCCAGCCTGCAGTTTTTAACCCACGCGAAGTTAATTCGATCACATGACAAACCTATTGAAATAGTTCAGCCTTATTCCAACGTCTGCATGAGGCGGCGTTCACAGTAAACCATCGTGACATTATCAGGTGCATGCCAAGAAAAATATTATGGTTGTTTCCTCTACTGCTCACTCAATGCAGAGCGGATCACTCATCATCATGCCGTGTCGTTTCGAAGAGTCTATCCAAAGATTTATAGTCACTCGCTTAACTTTGGGTGCGTCAATGCGTGACCCGAGTTGGTTCGAGTCGGCGTCGAGTTCACCATAATTATGTTCACAAAATCTACCTGGGAAAACGACTTCCTTAGCGTTGGGCAAACTTCGGAATATCTCTGCAGGCATAAAACTACACTACATGAAACTTTTGAATGGCGACTTCGTCATATGCTGACTTTAGTTAAGACGGAATCTAAATCGCACGGCAGGCACAGTCTGCTGTTAATGCTGAGTGAATGTCAAGTCAATTGTCAAGTGTCGACAGTTGACTAAAACCAGTTAATGAGTTAATTAAGTTAGTCAATAGTTTTAGTTAATAATCAATAAAGCAAAGCAAGCCATGTTTAACAGCACCCCACAACATAAACCTATGCATAAGGCTTCCTCTATTCGAGTCCTTAATCCTAATCTGGCTGCTTGCCTTTCACCGTTTCTCCAGGCTAGAATACGTTGCTTCTAAGAAATTCCAAATTCAACTTACATTATCAGAAGAATCACTTGAGTTGTTGTAACGTCGTGGTCGAGATGAACCCGATGACGATCCAGGACTTTCATTCCCGCCTGTGCTCAAAGATGGTGAGTTTGATTTCAGGGTTGGCGAACCATACTGAGAAACGTCTCCATTGAAAACAGCACCACCTTTAAGGTGCTTGCTGCAGTGTGGGCCTCCCATTTCATCTACATGTTGCTGACTTTCTCCGTTAGCCAATGTACTTGAGGTCTTGCTGATTGAGGGAAGGTGCGGTGACGCTGACGCGGAGGACGACGATGATGTTGCGGCGGCGGGTGACGGTGACCTTGAGCTTCGAGCGAGCTGCTTGACTTTATCCTGAGTTGAGCTTTCACTGGCAAACGATAATTTTGGGGGCACGCTGAGCAGTGGTGTCGTTTCCCGCGACTGACTTCGACTCTCCTGTCTGGATGACAAGTGAGGCAACTGCGCCTGCGGCTCCTCGTCATTGCAATTGCTTCGCTGTTGATCAATCCCATTGGGCCGACCTTCGTTGCCATGATGATGTCGGACATGAGCTTCACTTAGTTTTCGTGGTTGTGGTTTCGGAGTATTCACTGTTGACTGATATTGAGATTCGGTAGAGTTACTTTTCTTGTCGTCTTCAATCTGAATTGTGTGATAAATGACTTTCGAGCCCGTGTTGCTGATTGGTTTTGCTTCCGGTGATCTTCGCGTGACCTTCGCTGACGTAGCATGGTTGTTATTGTTGCCATTGCTGAGATGAATCGTGCGTTCGCCACCACTGCAAGTGTCTTTACTTTCACTATTCGCATTTCTAGGCGGACTAGCTGATTTGAAACTACCCTGCACTTCCGCTCCTGCTTTCTCCTCTGCAGCACCTATCTTTTTGACAAGCTTAACTGGCACGATTGTATTTCCATTTGAATCCTTCTCCGGAGATTTTGACTCTGATCTCGCAATTGCAGCCTTGCTGTTGCCTGTAGTTGAGACTGAACTTTGCTTTGTGCTCTGATCAATTTGCGGCTTACTGTCCACCTGAACATTTCCAGCACTGTTGACATCGTTCTGATTCGTCAAACTATTACTGCGACTACCGTACGCTAACTTTGCTCTTGGAACAACACCTGTTCCGTTCTGTTCGTTCTTATGATTATTGACAATGATTGGCAGCGTGGTCGTAGATGAGTTAGTTGGTGCAGAGTAATTAGTAGCGTTGTTGGCGGGCACAGCAGCTTGAACTCCATTGCAACTACCATTATGATTCTCTACGTCCTTCGAACTACGGCACTCCACATCGTCTTTGCAATTAGCAACACCGTTCTCAACAACACTTTTTGCGGTAGCATTATTTGATGCAGCAGCAGCGACAACAATGGGCACACTCTTAGACGAGGAATTCGTGGTGGTAGTAGTGGTAGTAGTATCGGTAGGAGAAGTTGTTGTTACCTCAGACGAGTCCAGGCGTGAGTAACCATTCCGGCTTCTGTTGGCGAACGAGGAGATGCTTGTTGTCGATGGCGTGGGTGAGCCCGCACGTCCGACGACAGACGCAGCTCGTATCCCAGGATTAAATCTGTTGCTGTAATCACCAGTAGGTCGGTGCATTTCACTGCCACCACGGTCACGAAGGATCATGGAGGTGCCGGACAATGGGAATTCTCCGCTCCCGCTTCGGTCACGACTGCTATAGGATGAAAAGGGCTTAACTGATGCTTCTCGATCTCGTTCCTGATTACGTTCGCGAACTTTCGACAAGAAGCGACTAGTTGTGCCATTGCTGAACAAGTCTTTTTCTAATCCACCGATCTCCAGCGACTTGATGCGGTCTGTTAAACTCGGCACTCCTTCAAACGCACCAACATTACGTCGATAGCTTGAGACTGAGGTTGGTATCGGTGACAAAGTTCTACTGGTACTTGTGGTACTGATGTAGTTGGCTGAGGATCGTGGTATTGAGGAGGTTGCCGACGAATTCAGAAATCTACTGACAGGCATCGAGCTTTCAGACGGCTTCCTTTCGTACGATGGACGCGGCGGAAGTGTCGAGGTTAGTTTTTGGTTGTACAGGTAGCTGGAGCGATTGGACGGAGTTGTTCTGGTTGAACTATACGTTGCATAACTGGAGCTGGAGTCTTCACGCCCTCCGTAGCGTCGAGAGTAAGACGACTCTGGGACTGGCATCTTGAATTGTAATTTATTGCAGAACTTTCATAAAACACAATTTCACTTCTTTTAAACCAAGCACATCTCTTCAATGCAAAAATACATCGATATGGGTTCACTTGCTGTTACTTGGAATGGATAGGATCAGACTGACCTGTAAATAAACAGAAAACTCAGAATAAGAAACGAGCAGGAGGATAATGGCGGAATAAGGTTATACAAATTTGGCATTTTCAACTGGTGTGTCTTCTAAACTTTTGAGTCAAGAAATCAGGAATCATTTACTGCATTCTTTTTTTGAAGCAAATGGCTGGCAGTTGAAACCGTTATCCGTGCTTTCTGCTCGTAATACTCGTAAATACACACATCTTTGCAAATGGCGAGGGCAGAACAAAAGTTGGGGCAACATAGTCATCAGACTCGTAGAATTGGACCCGCTCCAATGATACTATTTACTACATAGTGCTCAAATCCTACGTCGAGACCCCAAAATGTTATTTGTGCAAACTGAAATCTTGTTGGTATTTGGCTCAAGCGCACGTCCGACGAATGCAATAAGCAGACGAGTAGGAGAATTACCCAGAGACAGATACAAAAATGCGTTCTAAATATAAATTACACGTCATTGTGTCACCATTGTGAAATTCTTCTGGCTGCAGACTTTGGGGGACTGACAATTTTCGTGTATTTACGTAAACTAACGTAGCTTCCGTATCAGTATGACAAACGACGGAGCCGAACAAAGGAAACCTGCCTCTTGGTGTTTTGGCAGAGGATCAGAGGACATGACAAGGGACAATTGTGAATTGTGATATGATGCACTTCTATCTGCAATAATGCAATTACAGCATTCAAGCATTGGCATGAAATGAATGAAATGATGTAGCCGCTGGATCAATATATACAATGAACCGCGATTTGCGACCAGAAATGGTCCATCATTGAAACTGTATGCCTAATAATGTATTATGCATGTACCTTACTCTAGAAGACGTTAAGGTCATCCTAGAAACCTCATTATTGTAATTTCACATATTTTCTCAGCTTTGATATAATTGGTGGCTTGATGTCAAAGGAAGCGAGCACCGCGTAAGCGTTGTCCCGTGTCCCAGTCCCAGCATGGTTCTTTCCAAAACATGCAATGGGAGTCTGTTGCAATGTGTCCTCAGGTTCTCACTTCAGTGTATCCAACTGAATGGGTCCGTTTGAGAGATTGGATTGAATTGGGTGACCTTGATTGTATTGCGCAACCTTTCCTTTGTCGAACTGCGGGTTTTCACATTAACCACGAGCGGTAATGACTGTCTCATCGATTTCGCAAATTACGAGAAATTATTACACGAGTCCATGCGGTTGAGTACTAGCCGCATTAAAAGATGCACTTGTTACAAGTTTTATACTTAACGAAGCGGGGTTTAGCTTTAATTCCCGAAGAAAAGAGCACTGTGAACAATTACAGGAGCAGCACGAGCTACAGTACGGGGAACTTGATTGCAGCCAAACTAATTTAAGTATTTAACCTGAAGTTATAATGATTGCCCGTCCCAAAGGACCAAAATGTTAAAGGATCACCACGGTGTATTTGTTTAGCACACTGTGCCTGTGCTAATAGACGACTGGTGTTCTGCCTGGTGGTGGTGGTTTCAGATTGCTAAAGAGCTATTTTAAAAGAATACTTCGGTCTCGGTGAAAATGGACCCGAGACATGTACAACTCGTGCTCGTGTATGTATTAACCCCGAGTAAATATACAGGGATGGGAAACCCAGAGCCGCCAGAGCCACTACCACGAGCTGTGCATGAATCAGAGAATAGTAGTACAATGTTAAGTCAATACCTACTCGATACAACTAGAACCGAGAAAAGACCTTCACTCTAGACCGTGCGTTCTCTGTCGTAACCATAATCGGAGCAGTCGGAGTGAAAAGAGGTGGAAGAGGAAAGTCTACGTAAGAAATCGGTCTTGCGCCATACGTCGTCGGTCGGATCGTTTCGCATTGAACGAAGCAGCGTAGTATGAGTCATCACATCATCAAACAGCATAGAGTATGTCTTCCGTAGTTTGCAAGTGCACACGAGACAAAAGGAAAGAGAAAAGGTCTACTGTCTACCGTGTAACAACTAAACTGCATCAGAAAGGAACATGAGCTTCGCGTTTCCAAACATGCCATGCTTGCTCGCAGCATATTCGGCAGGTCCACGTCAGACTTTCGGAGTTCCGACTCTGAACATTCGAATGAGAAGTCATGGCAAGATCATGATGCTCTTGTATACTTGGAAGTGGCGAAATACTAATGCATCATAGTTCTTTGTTTCTGACACGTGTCGTGGCTTCGCCTGAAAAAATGTCCCGATCATGACCTTGCGTGTGTCCGTTAATCAAGAAAGCCTGAAACGTCATGTCACGAGGAAAGTTGGCGACCACACTTTGCCGATATTTGCTGAATGAGCGGAAAATTCAATAAGTCCGAGTTCCATAAGTTTCGCTCGTGGGTCGCATAGTGGCCATTCGATTAAATGTCACTTGCTACTCGTCTATCTGCGAATTCTGTCCAGTCTGCCAGTTTCGTGAACTCCATACAATAGTGACAATACCTGTACATGATGTCTTCTCTTGCTGAATGAAATGGGCGGTCACTTCATTATCAAAGGCCTGTGATTACTTATCAATTTACCAGTTACCAGCACTCGACATTCGCATGGGCATTTCGAAACGAATGTGCAAAGGAATCTTTGCGCACAGAATATGTCAATGCCAAAACTACTGCCTACTGCCCACTTCTGTCCTGCAATGCCAATTATTGACAACGAGGCACGCGTCGCGTCTGAGTCGAGGCATCGATAAAGTATTTTGCTACAGGTATCAATAACAAAATATAACCTTTACAACATACACAGAAGTACTATTAGATAGCGTCCAATGGAACTACGAAACATGCGATTTGCAGTAGGGCCAAGGCACAAATTCCAACTCAGCCAAGTCAACCACACGGTAAGATGCTCTGATACCACATTGAAAACTCTGTTAACAGAATCGATAATAATTAGTACAAACAAAGTCTCTTGTGTTTTGTGCTGTTCATTTGTGATGCGATGCCTTTGTAATTTTATTAATGTAATACAGTCCTCTGTTTACATTAGATTACAAAGCAGCCTTGATTTGTCCGCATACCGTGAACACCGTACAACTAGTACAGCAGCAGACAGTTTGCAGCCTTGTGTACATGAACTTGTTTCAGACGTGTTTTATGCGAAACCAACTCTGTCACTTGCGCTCTTGCTGCACGGATTGGTAATATCGTATGATCTACTGCTGGTCTGGTATTTTAATGTGTTTTGTCTCATACAAAAATCAACATCTGACTGGCAGTCTGGCCAGGCGAATTCAAATTGAGGATTTGACCTACTTCTAGCTTCAATTTGTAAACATTGTCGCGTATTTCTATGCGGCCGTGGATGATGAATCAATGCAGCATAGCATAGTCAGGATAGAATGAGGCTCATTGAAGCAGAGGAGTCAATAAGATTGAGGAAAACTACAAATTGCAGCTTGTTTACGCAGTTTACGGTCCTGAATGAATGAGCCTGACTGTCAATTTAAGTAAGTTGACGTTGCGTCGTTGCCCGTTGCTTTGCTTAATGCGCTTGTGGCTGAGACGACGGACCAAATATTTACCTTACTTTTGCACGGTTAAATCAATTTCTTTGCCGTCTAACGACAATGACAAGGTGAACATAGCAATCTTGTAAGTATGCAAGGGAAGAATTTCACGGTTGTTCTTGGTATATTAATCTGGTTAAGTGCGCGTGTACCCGTAATTTTCCTGCAAATCTCCGACTGTTACGAATCGGGTGCTTGGAAACGACGAGCAAATAACCGTAAACACACTTAACCATTTTTCGAAAAGAACGCTCGAGTCCCTGCTGCACATGGAAAGCGAGCCATCGCATATGCAGACACGCGTGTAGATATGGATGCGCTCACATGAGCGAGCTGCTCGCCGTAACTCTAATCCACGCTCTTCTTCACCTTTTCAAGGTCGTGAAGTCTATTAAATCGCTAAGTACATAAAAATAGTCTCGACGTCCCATCCAGCTCATACTGTCATGCTCTTGTATCTTTCGGCTCCGGTTAGCCCGAGTGATCTTTTAATAGTTACATAATAAATAGACATGGACCAAAGACACTTTTAAAGGTATTTACGAGTGTCCCTGCCTAGTCGTAAAACCTTCGTAAATCGTATCTATCACGTGTATAAGTATTTTGCCAAGATGACGAATTCTTTCCCGTACTATTTTTAAAACCAAAGATGCATGCCGCTTAGATTAAAGATCATTAATGCGGCGTTCACGACAAGTACAAATTCAAACCTGAAGCTTTCCATTTCCATTCTGAGTCACTTTAATTATCTTAAGGAAATTGAGCAAATGAGACTAGACTAATACGTACAAATTTTAATGAAGCCAGTCGGAAGTTGTTGGAAAGAACCGTACCGAATCGACTTCACATTCGAAGGTGTGGAATTGTAATTTCTTACCTCTCGCTTTCCGTCACGGCAGCTACCGAGTGGAGAATCGCGTTCAAACATGTGTAATGCTAATGTACACTATGAGAGACGCTTTCGTGCTTGTATTCGTTTGGAAAAATGAGAATTCAATTACTTCACCAAAATGCAAACGACTAAACTGTTCCTAAACGAATTCTGTTATATAATTTTGCAGTTAAAAGCCGACTTATCTGCACCAGATGATTTTTACTGCCGTCGCTCGAGTGGTTTGTGCGTACTGAATTGTCACTTGTGCACTGTACGAAAGTGCACGTCGTCAAAAAGAGAAATTGCTAATACAATTCCCAGCACTCGAGCTGAGCTTGAATAAATTATGTAGGCCAGCATGCCAACAAATACACTGCTAAGCTATAAACACAAATTCCACGACAAGGTACAAGAAAATTAAATGCATAGCAAAAGCACGCAGACAGTCTGCAGTCAGTGTGGGATGAGACGCTCAAGTTTGATACATGCAAAAAAGGTAGTTCTATTGTTCACAAGAGTGTTTACTAATTTTTGCAATAGCAATCACAATTCCCTGTGTGGACGTTTAATACCCTGTTCGCATGTGCCAACGCGATATGCGAATATGCAAAAATGCAAAGAAGAGTCTCGAGCGTTCGAGTACTGCCTGGTACTTACTTGCTAAGAAACAACGAGAAACCAGTGTTGGTATGATCACGCTTGAAGTCATAACGTCAATATGAATACGCGATATTTACTACAAGCCTTGCTTTACTATTCGAAAGCAATTAATGGATTAGCTCATACGATACTGAATCTCATTGAAGTCGCACAGCACTTGCCGTATGATTAGAATGAGCACTGCAAAACCATGCGGGATTTGTATCAAGAATGAGTCATATTTAGCACTCATTTGTGCAGGCGTTCGTTTCAATTAGACTTATGCCTCTTCCTAATATCCACTTGAACGGTGCTTTGTTAATTTACCAGTTCCTTCTTCCATGAAATTGATTCGACTCAAATTGCATTCTACTTACACTATTGCGTGTTAGGCTCATTCGCTGCTCACTCGGGCAGAGACTGAGATTCAAATGTGATCATCGCCCTCTGATATAAATAGAGATTTATGGCACTGTTTCGTCCTACGGAAATAAATTGCGTGGGCGGCTACTCACCATTAGGAGACGGGTACAAGTTCCTCAGGATTCGATAACAAATGTAAATAGTGTGTCATAGATTACGATTACCTCATCACAACTCCAAATCCTGCGCTTGTTTTTCACTGAAGGCTTGCTTCCTCAATGGTCATACTACGGCTATGACGCAGAGTTCCCCACGCCGCGCCGCCCTGCGTAACAAGTTGGCTCAAATATTTTCGCACTTGGGTGAAATGACAAAAAAAATCACGGTGGTTGGTCAGCATGATGCATAAGCGTGAGGAGATGATTTAATGGTGCTGTTTAGTCAAATATTGACGCACAAAAATTCCAGTCGGACGTAATTGTGTTCATGCGAAAAACATTGATACGGATTTACTTTAATGAGAGACTCGTTATGACTTTGAGGTTAACGAATTTCGTTTTATTATTCACCATATGTCGCAGTAAAATATTGTCATAGGTTAAAATTACAGTCGTATACAAATCATTCAATAGGGTTCCGTCATTGGGACCCTACCTCCGCCTCCCGTACGTGATCAATACAATGAGCAGGATGGCTGGGAGTATACGCGAAAGAGGTCAAAAACAAAGACGGCATTCTGGATGGATGGGCCTCAATTCACATGCATTTAGCAGTCTTGTTTTGTTGGATTGGATGGTCTTCAATTGCTGCTGGAATGTTCAGATGATTGGTGGCTCCAATGCTCAGGAAATGTGCACTAAGCCATCGCCATTTGAGATTTCATATTTAATCAGTCTTCCATATGCGGATAGAAGTTGTATCCAATACTGCTTAATAGATTTCATTCTGAGATTCGTTTTTACCCACTCGAACCCTTGCTCGGCTATAGCCTTCATCTTTTCATCATTTGTTCTTACAAAGTGTAGTAATGACCTACGGAACACAAGCAACATTAACGAGTGTTAGCTAACAACAAATGAATCAATCAATTATGCAAGTTTGAAAAGTTTCTAGTACAATTACCTAATCTCTTCTATATTCGCCCGGCTATCCACCGGAATATAATGATACCAGGGTTTCAAGAACGAGTAAAAAAATTCTTGCCATTCGTTACCAACTTGGAAAACGAGCGAGTTACATAAGAACAGATGCTTGTAGCGAAAGCTGGCTGCCACACCCCGATAATTAAATAAAAACTTATACTTGCAATGGTCCTCGAATCGTACTTCCTGGGCCGCTGGCATTCCAAGTGTGTCCTGTGAAGATGTAATGATGCGAAAAGAGATTTAAATCGTTTAAAGTAATATTATTTGCAAAACCCAAGCGTTTTGTAGCATTGTCGCTTCTAGTGATCATGCTTCGTACGTACCTTGTCAGACTTCCAAGCTTGGTTTTTCGTATATTGAGCATCGGCCAAATCCGGATCGTCTCTGGAAAGGAGGATCAACGGATCCCTTTCAGCCGATGTACGAGATCCTCGAAAGAAGGCTTTGCTTTCCTTTTTGTCCCAAGGAATTTTCTTCGATGTCTCAAGAATTTTCGTTCGCTGCAAGTCCCATCGGCCGATTCCGTTTGGGTAAATTGAAATTGCTGGGCCGCCCTGCCAAACGCAGCGATTTTTTTTACTGGCATGCTAACTTTCGAGACCTGGAGATCATGGGGGCGTGGCATGAGAACTTACTTCCCAAAAGGTCCAGGCCGGGTACATAATATCCACGAAATTATGAGTCTGTTTTATCGCATGAAGTGCATCAATTATAGATATGACTTGTGCGATTACGTCGCATTGACGATTGCACACGACAGCGAGTGTATTACCTTGCTAAATGAAAACACTGGAAGAGGATTTGGAATGAAAGCATTCACTTGCGGCCAATCTGAAACATTGATGACCATTTCCATGTCTGCAAGATCAGCTATAATAGCTAGCAGAAAATGTTCGACTCCAGAGCAGCGGGCTGGGAAATTGCATTCTTTCGACCGATATAATTTGTGGTTTTTCACTCTGTAAAGAACGCCCCTGTGGAAGTTGACAATACATTGCATGATTTCAAGGACCTGTGTCTTACGCCGATTATGTGCGTACCTGCCCTTAACATTTTCGATCATCTCCTTCGTAATGCCCGATGTATAAAATGGTCTCAAATCATTTTCGATTTGGTTCGCAAATCCTGCTACCAAATCTCCGCGCTCAGTATCGTGTCCATACTTCGTGCGAGCCTGATCGATCAGAGTCAGCCATTGTGTTTCCAAATTAGCTCCTAACATATTTCATAACATAGAAAAAATGCCAATCACACAAGCGTGTCTAGTCTTATAGCTTTGAATACAACTTACGCTTGGTGTACTTATGATGTTTGTCTTCCTTCGAGTCATTCTGGCAGTTCCCTCCGCCGACACCGGTGTTCACACCAGACAAGCACGCGTCATTTTTGTCAACTAATCCACCTTGTTTTCCGGTTTCTGATGTACTGCGGGAAATCAACAGCAGGAACGCCAGTAAATGTCGAGACGGACGCATTTTCCTGAACAAAGTGAAGGCAGTTTGTCGGGTGAATGGAGTACCCCGAGCCGGTTATATCCAAGGGCTCGCCAGGTCACAACTCATGCTGACCACCGATTACTGACAATGAGCCGTGGCAGTTTATGTAAATGTCTACAGTGAGCCGCACCGGCAGGACTCCTCTCTTGTACAAAATCAAGTTTTACGAATACAGAATTCCCGGCGATGATGCGACAGCTTCAACTTCGCCTTATTGTCTCAAGCTGCACTTGAAGAGATGCGAAAGTTTGTCAAGAACATCTTTAATTCAAAGTTCAGTCATCGCATTATTTTGAAATAACAATCGGATGAATGCTTGGGATGTGGTGACCTCGCCTCTGACTCTGACCAGGTCAACTTATGTAAGCCACTTCTGAAAGCAACAGTATACCACCGCATAACATTCAAAGCCAAGATATCTGACAAGTTTGGCGCTGTAAAATGAAGTTAGAGAGTAAATTCAAGTGAATTTCTACGTGTTATTGTACGTACGCAGATTGCACATTACATCAGCAGACCACAATTAAAATTGAAAATTAAGTGAAGGGGGCTGTGGTGTGCCTTTCTCTACTAGTAGTTAAGAATTAAAAGTAAATTAACATTTGTCTAGGTGTAGAGTATTAAGTGCAAGCCACTGAAATTAATCATCTGATCCTTGTTATTTTTTCTTTTAGTCGGACTCGGAGCAAGTAATTTACCAAATTCTTCACAACGTCCCAACAGGAGCAAGTCAAAGTCCAAACAGAGCGTAACGTGAAGATTGGAGATCTGAACACCCTTCTCTCCCGAGTGCCGAGTGCCCTCCTGAATCTTAATAGGTAATAATACATTATATTTCTATCATACAAATTTCGATCACTTTTTACACGTATCCTTAGTTAGTTTATTGGAACAGAATGTCAACGTTGGGAGGTCGGAAGGAGCAATGCAGACTTAATTTCCTGTGTTTGATGTACAGGCCCTCAATAGGAGGTATCTTAGATAGAAGTAATCGAGGACTCGTCTCCATTCTTCCATCAGACTAATCATGGGTGATGCTGCTGTCGAAGACATTATTGCTGAGCCGGAGGAACCGAGTTTCTTCTTCAAATTGTTGTCGTCGATTCAGTTCAGTAAGGCTGGAAACCTCGAAGGCTGCATAGGGTGTATTGGTTTATCTTAATTAATTTCGGCATGTCTTTGATTTCCAGTTCCTGCTTTAATTCAAGCAAATGGTTGGTACCTACTGATTGCTGGAGGTTTAGCGTACTACATATGGAGTAAACGTGCGCCGACCACCAGTTCCTCCTCCTATCCCGCTAGACGTGCTTATCTAAGTCCACAAGGTGAATGTCAGCACTTATCTAATTTCATTTCTCGCCTGAATTGTGACCTCCAACTCTTTCTTGATTATTTTTCTAAATTCTTGTGCTAGAAATTCAAAATTTCGAAAGTAAGGAAGAAGCTAGACGAAGATACGTTGAGAAATTGCAAGAAAAATATAATCGGGAATCAGCTGAAAAGGCAGAGCGTGATAGAATCGTAAGTTTTTGAACTCTAACTTGAATGACAATTTTATGTGGCGTGTCGATGTGCCTTTCCACTTGGATTCATGGTTCTTAGTTCAAATTGCTTCTCGTTAATTGATATGATTACCTTTGTGTTGATTTAGAAAGAAGAAGAGAAACGCAAAGCAAGAGCAGCAGAATTGGAAGCGCTAGCCAAGGCTCGAGGTGTAGACGACGGTCAAAAATTAGGAACTGGAGCAGCTGATTCGTCAAAGAAAAGTCAGCCTTTACGACCTGGTCAGTAATTTAGTGATTCATAATCACACTAGCATGTACTTACAATCGCCTTGTAAATAGTTTGCCAAAAAACGACGATCTATAGTATCTAATTTCATATGAATTTCTTGTATTATTAAAGAATATAACCCGTTGATGGGAGATACCAGTTCTAGTCGAGTTTTCTTTCGACCTTCCGGCGGAAGACAAGGTGGATGAGGTTAATTCCAGCAAGCGCGTCGCTACGTGATTTCCTCTTTACAACTGTTCTGACACGACGAATGTGGAAGACTTTAGAAATTACGAGCAGCAGCTTGCACATTGCAGTTATTTTTAGTTTATACCACTCTTGCTTACTACTTTTATGAAGTTAGCCACTGAAATGATCCTGTGTCAGGGTGGTTGACCGATTGCCCTTGAGTAGTAATTCAAATCAGCAGACAAAAAACCTGGGTAGAGATTTTCAAAATTTCGATGTCAATAATTTTACAATCATCATGAGTTGGTAACTGAATTTTGTAATAATTTATTTGTGAAGTATATCAAATAAATTCGACAATCGATAGAAAAATAGCAAAATCACATAAATAAATTGAATTCAGCATGTCTCATTCTACTAGTCAATATAAGCGAGTAAAATTAAAAGAAGATTCACGGAACAAGATTGACTATTTGAAGACCTTAACATGTGACTTTGACTTACATTTACGTCTATTGTGTTTTTGCCCTTCTTGAATGAAATACGCTTACATTGATACCAGCTATATTTGAAGACTCACTCTTGGATTACAGCTTCATCAAAGTTTGCAGCAGACAGGCAGACCATTTTCCACACACGGCTAGTCGCAGGATGTGTGAAGTTCGGTAACTCGGTCTGGTCCGGTGTCCGGTGACTCACCTTTTCTCAACAATAAATAGGGACGTCCGTCCTCCACGTATCAATTTTAATTTTTCATACTTCACTACTGCGATTCGTCCCCTGTTTTTCAATGTATTTTAATTAATGAGAATGCGAGAATGATCGAACGAAGAACCTACGAATTAAACCGTTGGCTCTGTTTGCAAATAAAATCGAACATGGACGAAGTTAGTAAGTTCGATGCACGAAGGAAATGATAAAACGGGAGCATTATGTTTACACGTTACACTCCCAAGCAGACCCAAAAGAGGGTTATACGAGACAGGAATTCGTGAGGCACAAAATTCAATAAGAATGGGAAGTACATTTTCTTGCCCGTGTGTACAGCCGAAGGCACGCCTTCTCTTCAATTTTATTGAACCGTTTCTGATGCCACATCCCAGCTCACACGAGTGAGGGCCTTTTCCACAAAAACGATGTAATTTTTATCAAAATTATAATTTGGGTTTAATAATCCCAAACTAGCGTATCGTGTATGATAATTGAGTCATTACATTCACAATGAATGAAGTAATTAAAATAAAACAACGAAGGATGTTTACGATTATTTCGAACGTTTATAATACTTTAAACGCCGCAGTGGACGTGCTCGATTTGATGTCTGGTATAAGAAATCGTGCAAGTACGGTCAGGGTAGTCGGGGATTTGTCGTTGACATCAAGCCAGAGGACACGCTGTGATGGTTATTAATGTGTTATTACAGTTCTCGATGCACTAAGTTGGTCGTGTGAGCTGGACCAAGTTATCCGACCATGCAAATATTGATTTTGAATGTTCAACCATGTTGAATAAGTTGAATAGTATGGAATGAGAGAATGAAAATGGAAATGGCAGAGAATGGAGGATGAGAAACTGAAGAACGACAGATTCAAGACGAGAAATTGCGAAATTGGTGGATGGAAACGAAGAAAGAACAAGCATGAAGTCCAGCAAAGAAATCAATAATCAGAATCTTCCCTTCCCTACATTAAAAATTGAGAGCAACCCTCACTGAAAGCGCCGACACTACTTTCTTGTTGACACTTGGCTTGACGAATAATTACTGCTAGAAAATTGTCCCAACCTCGTCTCTAACTCTTTCCTTGCTCATTGCTCCTTGGTCATTCCTATCCCATTCGACGCATTTAATTTCAGGGAACGGTTGCACAAAACAAATCATTAAATGTCATTACGAAAATAACTTAATTTGGTCATCCATTTTGGACGTAATCGCTTCTCTTCAATAATGCGGCTTCATTAAAAACATGATCCTGATTCTATGTGAGTGTCATCATCACTCTCATGCAATTATTTGTGGCTTTTA
Source organism: Mesaphorura yosii (assembly GCA_009869945.1). NCBI lineage: Eukaryota > Metazoa > Arthropoda > Collembola > Poduromorpha > Tullbergiidae > Mesaphorura > Mesaphorura yosii. The sequence goes on along the minus strand of WIXG01000322.1, from coordinate 11,589 downwards.
CGAATAACATGTAAAATGGAAAACGATGACTGTCTTGAATGCCATAAAATTCGATAACTCCATCCTATTCCTGCGTAGTTAACATGGAATTCCGTGAATTGCTATTTCTTAAAAGCAATTTAAGCCTGAAGAACGAGGTTATCTTCTATTCTAAACGGTGCATGAATGGCATGGAGTTTGCATTTGCAGCGTGTAGCTGTAGTTCATCGTCCCTGGCTTGTTATGGAGCGAACCACTCGTAAAGCTCTTTTATTCAACTCTTCTCGCACCACTGCAACTGCTTCTGCTATTGTTTTACATGAGGAACCCTCATTTTATCGATCAAAGGCTTTGGGCTGGGAAGAGTGTGCTTCGAATTCATTGTGCATCTCATCACAGCATGAATTCAAAATGGAGTCCGATTTTTTCACTTAGTTCCCCTTTTCTGAGTTGAAATTGAAAACACGCAATACCGGACTCAAAACTGAAAATGCATCGAATCATTCTTCAAGCTATGAAGGATTTTAGAACAAATACTTTCTGAAATTATGGCACCCACGTGAGTCCATTTGCTCACATTCTCAAAGCTGCGTTGCGTTGAGAACTCAGATTTATGCTAAGAGTTAGTTTAAAAGCACTTCTTTATCCAAGTGTTTTCAGTACACATCATTTACAGAGTTCCGCACTTCGTTCTTAATATTAAAGCACGATATTTATGATCTTATTTTTAAATTCAGAGACCAATTTATTATGCAATTGAGTTTTAATCCATTTTAGATTTATACGTATTGAAGCCATGGTATGAATGTACTGTGTAATCGGTAGTAGCACTGACGATCTGAATCTGAACTGAACGTGAAATTGAAACTACAATGGCAAAAAATTTTCTGTATTCTGAGTTCTGCTTGCTTTTTACTTTTGCTGGCGCTGGTGATGTGTGGTAACACGATAAATAATTTTACGATGAGAGACTTTTATGTTTTTCGAACGGATGTCGGTGAATCAAGCTGACACTGCAACGCTGTGCTGTTGTAAAGCCTACAAACTATCAATTATCACAAACAGCTTCAGATAAGCAGAAAACTTCACAAACTCACAAATGAAGCTCTCCTCTTTCTTTGTCGACAAAATAGTTCAGAGTCGCCGATTTTCTTCGGTTTCTTTTTTATCTGTTGAGGAATGTGCGGTGCTTGAAATTTTGCCAGGCGAGTTAAAAGAGACAAAAACAGGATAACAAGAACGACAGCAAATTGAAGATATTCCACAAAAACACGGCTGGATTTTTGCACTCCATTTTTGACGCCAGGACGTCGTAACCTGATAGTAACCAGTATGATACTGATTTATGATCCGCCTGGTTCCTTTAGATTTCATATGTGAGAAAATGGACATCACATGTGGAGCTTATAGAGCATGGAATAGAATCCAGTATGTGGAAAAATAGGAGCAAGTACTACTCGTGCAAAAAACCACGTACACATGTATACACACCCGTAACGAGAAAAATTGCTTGCACACTTACGCAAATTACCATTGAGAAATGCATATATAGCTTTACTTTCACAGCTGAATCGGTGCTTTTGTTGCAGCGTCGCGAATGGCGAGACACAAACACAAATCAAGCTCAACTTCGATCTTTAAAAAAAATTCCTTTTAATCCTGATTTGAATAGATCTCATGTCCTGCTGCAATGAATCAATTCGAAGGCCGATTGTGAGTTTTGAATCGTGAATCGCAGTCTTGGCAAGATGGTCAATTGCAATCACAAGGATAATACAAAGGAAACTGGTTCACAATTTTTAGCCGGTGCTGTTGGTCAATCCAGCTTTCCAGCTCCAGGATGAGGCGAGTTGAGAAATATGGAATCCATATTACCAAATCACTCTTCAGGCTAGGGCAAGCAGTTACAAAACAATCCGGTCCTTTGTGCTTGTCGAATTGAAATGAAGCCGATTAATACGAACAACTGCCTGCTGCAGCAATTGATAAAGGTGTTTTTATTCATTCGTTTAAGAAATCAATCTTCGTGTTATTACGAACTACTCTCGATTAGCGGATGTGTAATTAAATTGGCAAACCCTTCACCTGAAGCAACTTATCAGTCACCTGCTCCTTAATCTGGAATCTTAAAACAGATGTGAAATCAGCTCGCCGGGTTTGCGAGAAGTTCACAAGAACACTGGAAATAGATTAAATTTGAGTGCGGGCCCCATAATTAACTTCTTACATGCTCTTTCAGATTTGACCTCCGGCTCGTATTGTAATTGCACTCATTGCATGCTTTTGATCCATGTCATTGATTTTACACGTCAGAGCGTCAGCCGTGCATTGTGTACTGCCTATAAAAACAGACGATTTGAGGTTGAGAAAGAATTTGTGAACTTTTACGCATGTTTAAGCGTACTCGCAGAAATAACCAAACGTTTACTTGAGCCAAGAGTCACGGCCGGTGAAGACAGCATCTGTTCCAAACTGATCTTAGCCAATGTCCAAAGGGTCGTCGCAAGTTGTTTTGATGTGCACAAGCTGGTTTTAGCAGTGATTTTCTATTGTCATTGTATCGAAACAAGTTTTCATTGTAATGATTGGTGACCACCTGTCCCATGTCGTTGTCGCCTTGCATTCTCGTTAGCTTAATACTTAACTAACTTAATAATAATTGATTCATTTATCCTCGGCTTCTATGAGCTATGACATCAGGACATGAGCCGAGCAACATTTTCCCGGCATACACGAGCTTCACATCAAGTTAATTCTTATTAATATCAACAACTCATAAGATGTTTTCTTGTCTGATGTTTTAACGGCAGTGCTGGCTTGGCATCCTGCAGTCTAACGTGTTTCTGTTCTTGTGCGTGAGATTGAAACTTCATTGTCGGCTTCTTGTGCACCCTTGTTGCTAGATTCAGCTTCAGTTCAATTGCCTAAGATAATTAAATTAATTGGTACTCACATGGACAATGATGTTAATGTGCTAATTTAATTTTGGACCTCTGGTGTTCCATGACATGGCTGCTGCTTTGCTTGTAATAGTATACTTTGCCACTTCGTTCGAAGCTGATTCCATTCCATAGCTTACTGGAAATTTGAATCACTGGAAATTATTTCATCATTAAGAAGTAATGGGCACGGAATTGTTGCACGCGTGGGGTAGTAAGGAGAATGTATGAACGTGGATGGCGGCCGGGATTGTATTATTTCGGAAAAATGTTCTCAAATAAAGAAATTCAAAGGGCTGGTACTGCGTAAATGAATTTCCAAAACTAATGAAGTTGGAGAAATTTACTGTGTACTCATGAATGTGGTACGTGCTCCTTTTATTTGCTGACTCGAGATTCTTCAAAATTTGAAACGCATTCACGAATCTCATTATCGTAATAACCATCATGTCGATGACTTTCGTATGGAAAATTCTCGTATTGCCCCGCATCCGGCGATTTGTCAGTGCAGAATCTGCATCTGTTTTAGTTGGTGAGACGCGACGAGCCGACGAGCGACTATAAAATTGATTTTTTCGTAGGGCAAACAGGAACTCTGAATTCTTTTGACATCGGAGCAGTGCAGTGGTACGAGAAATGAGATGAATCAGTTTCAACACATGTTATACCATTCTGCACTCGCATCGTCGTATTTTGCTTTTGTCTTCATATCGTGGCTGGGAACTTGTCCAGTGTCCAATCCTTTTTGAATCTTCAACGGGGCCGTGGGAATTAAAAATCGAATCGAACTGGTCAGTCAGGAAGAGACAATCAGTGATAAAATATGCTCGACTTGACGGGGTAACTCGGTTGTAGTTTTTCCAGTACGAGAATTGAAGAGATTGAATTTGAAATGATCTGAAACAATTGAACTTAGTTCACATCTGCATATGCGCCTGCGAAACTAATGAATCGAGCAACTGATAGGTTTCTTAAGACTCGTTTGATTTGTTTCATGGCCTGAATTCTTGTCCCTGATAAAAATTAATGAGTCCAAAAAATATTGAACACAATGGAATGTAGGCCTTGGCTGAGCTGGATCAGAAAGTACGCTCTAATGGATAAAATCGAGAGTATTTCATTCTGATAAATGAAAGTTCCTGTTGACCAGTGCAGTCCGGCCCGGCTTGCGCTTGATTGAATTTGACACAACGTTGTTCAAGCTACATCCGTGCAACATATTTTTGTCACCTAATTTTTATGATTAGTAGCAACTAAGACTATTCAAGCGGTGGTGCAGCTTCGTAGGAGACAATCGCACAGCTGCCTGTTTAATTGCCAAAAGCACGAAGATTTTAGTGGAGGTGAAGCGAATTGGTTAATAATTGTTAATGTTCAAGAATCAGCCATGCAAGTTAGTTTGTGGATGGCCGATTTCTCGATAGCTGATAGATGATGTTTTGAGCAACTTCCACTCCTGAGAGCCTAAAAACCTGTGACTTTGAAAGTACGTCATAGATTTTCAGATCTCAGGGAACGGACTGAAGCTCGGATCTCGAATGAAGACGCTGGTTTTCTGAAGCGGAACAAATTGGCATCCTGGAAGAAGGAGCGTGGCTGGTGCATGATTGTCACCAGTGAAGAATCTTCAAGAAACTGAAAAATTCGTTGTAAAGTGCCTGGTTTATAAAGGATTTCATTTCGAGGTACCTACTCGCCAGTTGTATCACGAAATGGTACCGAATTCGACACGAACATGAAGACTCATGTCGAACTTTGAGTGCGATAACAATAAACGTAATCGACAGTAATTTATGTCATTTCTTAACTGCCGTCGTTCGTAAAAATGGTCTGTGAAAATTGTGAAGCTCACATTTCACATCTTAATCCTGGCCATTACCTTTATCATGAATAATTCCACTCCCTAAAACGAATGGAAGCGTGGCCGTCTCAAGATTTTCGGATGTCGTGCGTCGTACCTTGTGTAAACATTCTAAGCCAAGCTGATAGCAGAATTGTACCTCCGTGTAAGTTGTAAACAAGTGGATAATAAATCTGCTAAATTCGCAGAGCAATTCACAATTAAGTTTGAACAACACGAAGGAAACTGCTCTAGTTAATTTCAGCAAAGGCTAATTGACAGTTTTAATTTCATCCAAGGAGCGCATGAATTATTGAATGTGGTACCTCAAATACTCAAATCGAAGCTTGAAACACTTGGGCCCGGATTGTTCTCTCTTTGTTTTAAGACCACAGCCATTCAATTGGTTACAGGGCAAATATTGTGCGTCATCAATTTTAAAATTATTTCTTCTGAATCGTATTACGCAAGTGCGTGAACGTGAACTAATTTTGTTTGTACGATTATGATGCTGCGGTACATGAAAGTTCAAATGTCAAATGCTGGAGCAGGAAGTTGGGATAGCTTTTCATTCATCCGTCGCGTGAGACTTTGCGCAAAACAATTATTTTCAAACTTTGAAACTACGAGAACGGTCGAACTTCATTTGCTGTAAAAAGCATAAAACTGAATCGGTTTCACTTCGACGCATGACTCAAGACAAATCAATAGAGGCTGAGCGGTTGGGAGATGTGCGTAACGAACGAATGAGGGGTGTTTCATTGCATAACATTGGGACATCAGACGTTGGTTGATAGGCTCTCTTGTCTTCTCGTGTGTTGTGCTTGTTCTCCAAGTCGGGAACCGTAGAATTTAGTACGTCCGTGCAGGGCACGAAAGCAGAAGTTGTCTATCCGCTTTGTTCGTGTCCGGAGCACACTTAGTCCAAAATTCACTCGCTTTGGGGAGCAGCATGCAACAATGCTCACACAATAATGGAACGGCAAACAAACCCATTCTCAATCACGATGAGATGAAGTGCGGAATGCTGAAACGGTCGAAGGATGAAAATTTAATGCTTCGGAAGCCCAAGACGAAGAGTGACCATGAAGAGATAAAACATTTTCCCTGCCCTGTGGTTCGTGTCAATTGATAATGACTCACATTCGTGAACGCGTGATTTCAAGCATTACCAATCAGCAACCGTTTCAAGAGTTATCAGTTTCAACTTTAACAAATCATGAAACATGTCAATACTAAAAAGTGTGTATTTTATTCTGTTCAGAAACGGTAGCATGAGAGTTATGTAACTATAATCCAATCTGGTTTCATTTTTAAGTTCATCTGGCACAAGAATAGGAAAGATTAAATATGCACGTATAAGAACTAAATGCGATCTTATTTTCAGCCTCATGAAACTCGTGAGGCAAGAATTACGTAATATGATGCCACCGGCTTCGTCAGTATAATGAAAAATTACGGCATTTCGTATCTGCGGTCATTATTCACCAGCAGTGACAAATGAACTGTTCAATGCTTTCTGATGCGTCAAAAATCTACCAATTGCAGCCAGTAAATCTGGTGGAAGTCCCAGCACAATAAATGAATAATCAAAGATCCACACCCACTCGAAATGGCAGTTTAATTCAGTCTCATTTGAAGCCGTTTATTCATTCATAAACTTTCTAAAATATAGTTCAACACATCAAACAGCTTGCAAATGTCCTATTACATCATCAATTGGTTATATACCGATCTGATCACTTAAATGCGGGAGCTTGAATTATTAGCGAACAAACCAAAATCGACATGCACCCATGAAAGGAGTCAACCGTGCGACCAAGGTGACATGAAGAGGCTAGGAGGAACAGGATTCCCATACATGAATGGTGTTTGCCTGATGAATCCGAGAAAGTTAGCAAGTTGTACAGTTTCGCCATAAAGTAGATGTATTTCTAACTATACAACCCACTACCTCGCGCAGAAGTCATCAGATTATGTATGAGGTAGGACAAATTGTACGTGTAATCGGTTTAGGAAGCATGGTCATTAAATCATCCTTTGGAACGTCAAGGAAGGAAAAATTGCGGACGGAACACACGATCCCACAAGAGCTCGGCGTGCACACTGAAAGCTGGAAGCCTGCGACCGACCTCATAGAGTCAAGTCATGTAGCTCCATTTACGGCACAGCGTGGTTAGTAATTCCCAAGATTTAGAAGCAAAAGTGACGCGATGATAAACAAGAAAATAACACGCGACACGCAGCTAGCAGACAGAACACAACACAAATGCATATTATTCAGAACTGTACAATGGGCTCATGTATCCCTTTATTTATAGGTTTACAGGCACACAGAAATTAGACGCTAATTCCGACATCCAGATAGCGTTTTTTTGAAAGGTGAGCTCGTTGCTTGTAACATTTCAACGTACACCCGTCGTACTAAACTTGTGAATTTCTCTTGGGGAACACAACAAGTTCGGTTCTACGGGTTTGTATTGAAAGTCATTCAAACTGATGAAACTGATGATCTACCCGATCTGGCTGATAAAAAACGTCCATAATCTCTATGAAAATCTTCGCCTCCAATGCGTCCTTGCCTCGCTCGTGTTTCGTCTCCTAATAAAAAAGCATAACATTTACATGAAAATTAAAAGTTCATAAAGGTGCAAGCACGAGCGGCCAATTTGTCAAGAAATAAAACTTGAACACCCTTTTCCTGTACATTCATCACTTATGCTCAGACCCAGCGACTGCCACACGACGGTGAGGGTTCTCCATTGACCCGAGACCAAACCTACGAAAGTAAAAGAAAAGGGTTACATGAAACTTAATAACTTTGAAGATCATACCGCAAAGTAATACCCCAACAAGGCCAAGAAAAACAGAAGCAACTTTCAACTCTCAACCCTTACGGCTTTTCAGCCGCATAATCAAAAGGGTAAGCGGTGAAGTTTGTATACAATTAACGTGTACAATTTTCTTTTGTCTGTTCGACTGTGCGTAAAGAGCAGAAGTGTTTGCTTGTCTTACAAGGTGTGATTTAACACCAATAACAACCAGCCGCCCTTTAATCCAATTATCCAATAAAGTATCTTCAATCCTGAGCTAATTCAACGCTCGATGTGCAGGACACGACTCATGCGGACCTTGTTCAGTCTTCTGCTCTTGCACCCGAAATTTCAACCATTGTAAAATTATTGTTTAATCTGGGCCCTGCATTCATGTTCATGATTTATACGTTTCGAGAGTAATCCGTACAGATGTTTATTGCAGAAGATGCAAAGTCTGATTTACATTTTTCGGTACATTTGTTTCCACATCCAGATTGCAAGACTACCCGAATCAATGATGTATTCGGTTTTAAAATCTGTGCGACAAATTCAATGGGTATCGAAAATCAATACAGATGCCAATTGCCATGTTCAGAAGAGGCAAAGAATTAGAATTGACAGATCATGCAAAAATGAAATGTAAGAATAGACCTCCAATTCAGGCACACGCTGCACGTAACCCTTACACGTGCCTCTATTCAGAAGAACGACAATTCTTTGACGACAAAGCATGCCTGTCAATGTAATATCCGACCGAGTCCCGTAAAAAAGTTCTGAGGTACGTTTCTACCGTCTCTCACTACGGCTTCTTGGGTCTGGGCTTTGGGTTCGGAACCTTCTCATACCAATAATCTAATAAAAGGGTCCAAAAACGTGCTTTACCCTTTAACAATGAACGTGGCGCTCACCGCTCGCACTCTGTCATACTCATTACAGTTATTACTCATTCGTATACCAATCCTTTATGTGCTTCGTACGCTTTATACAGCATCATAAGCCATTAATGTAAAGGCGAAAGGCAGGCTGTTGCTGTTGCCAGCGTGCCTGTGCCACCGATGCGAAGGGCTTCGATAAAAAAAATCTACCCCTTTCCTATTCGTTCTCGTATTTTTTGGGTTATTTAGTCCGATTTTTTATTCCCTTATTCGATTACCAGTTACGGTATTCCAGACCAGGCCAGGCTCGTGCTTTACCGTCATGATGGCGAGAAGCATCATGAAGAGAAAACTCAGTAGAAAGTACTCAATCGAACCCTTCGCCGTAATAATAAATGTGTAAAATAACACGCTCCACGCAAACCAAGGTACCCTTAAAGGTTTAATTTTTTTGGCCAGAAATCAGCCTTGAATCCTTTTTCTCTATAAAAGAATCAGGCATACCGATAAAAAAGGATTCGAAACTCGATCGACAATGGATGCAAACTTCAATACTCAATACACTTTTTAATACCCTTTCACTCGTGCCCGGCGTCAGCCAGCGGGCACCGACACGGGTACGGTAAAATAATTCATGTCACACATTTCAGAGCATGAAAACTTTGTATTTATATTGATTCGATTGGAACCCACTGCGTACCGTCCTGAAGATGGAAAAAATAAGCAGATGGAAGTTGAAGAATTGAAAGAGTAAAGGGAAATTAAGAAGCACAGTTCGATTTGTAACACTGAACAAAAAATTGAACGAGGTAAAAAAGTTGCACCCGTTCGGCACGTTCGAATTCGTACATCGGGTCACTCGCAAACTCAAGCCGCAGCAGCAGACGCGAAACTAAAGCCAGGCAAGGTGAAAATATTCAATTAACAGTCGACATGTGGGTAATGAAAAAATGTTGGCGATGGTAAAGTGCAAATTTACGGCACCTTGACACAGTCTTAATTGATTCCTAAAGACTCGGCAATCTGGTTGTCGTAAATTGAACGTGGATAGGAAAAATTGCCAGGCAAGTAAACAAACATGCGAACAGATGGACAGTACGCAGTTGCACAGCCGCCACTTAAGCTGACGCTTAGTAAGAATGAAAACTCATTCTGATTAAGTTTCTTATTTCACGAGGGTCGCTGCGTTGGAGAATCTTAAAATAGAAATTTGGCTTAAAAAGAGTTTTCCAAACAAGCTTTCGGTTTAAATTTCGTCTCGGTTTGACGCACCACTTTTGCCTTAATTTCTTGTGTGGAAGGCACGGAAATATTATACCAGGGCTGTGGAAACGCCGAGTAAAGAGACTTCAAGGAAGCGATCAATGAAAGGTACGAAACTAAGAATTCTTTCAAGCCTTTTGTTAACGCCAAACCAAGCAAGGGAGACCCAAATAAAGGTATTGAGTTCCCCAGAGTCTTTACACTTTCGTGAAGATCGCATGCCAAGATTTGACGTGAATTTCGATCTTAAAGACCAGAAATAAAAGAAGGGGTTTTCCAATTCTGTCCAGACAATGTGGACATTCTGTCAGGAAATTGAGAAGTTTCCAGTAAACGCTGAACATAAATACGTGCACATATAACTGTCAGATTAAATTGCGCACAAGATGAAGGATACGTTGGACTGAATTGCATCTTGAAAACTCGTGTCAACTCAGTTCAGGAAAAGCACTTCACACACTTGAGTCTCAAGCGAAATCACGAATTCGGGACTAAAGTGAATCTTCACGAACTTTTACTTAAATTGAAAACTTAGTGCGTATCATATTAGTGAAGTGATTGCGAAAAATAAACAAGCCAAATTCTGCTTACAAATAACCAAGCACCCAGTTTGGGTCATACAATTCCAATCGATCTATTAATACACTTCACCTTTATGAGCAATGCAGTGTTTAGTTTAAAAGCACGATCGAGGCACGCCAAATTATGGTGAGAAAATAGATTTCTTTCCAGAACCACATATCGCATGACAGTAGTGAAATGAAACGTACAGTCTGATAAATTGTTGCAGTTGCAGTCCAGGATCCGAAATTCACATCTGAAGTCGTGAGATTATTTATTGTTAAAAAAGCCAGAATATTTTCACACGGGTTTGATGATTTTTACTGCTTTCCTGAGAGGAAGGTGATTATCAACCGAACCGGCTGGAGGGAGACGGAGACAGGAGGACAGAGCTCGGGTCAGGGAAATGAAGGTGAGAAGAGATGCACAGATTCAATTTTTTAATGTGAAGGAATGAGGGTGCCTTTTTTATATCGCTTAAATCTCAGTTTCAGTGTACAAGAGCTATGTGAATTATGTGTTATGCTTGGATTTTTTAGCCCCATCACCTGCTTTTTATACTTACAAATCTGGTTCTTTTAAGGGAAACACTAAAAAATGCGGACTGAGATCGAGATGTATTTAACAAACGTGAATTGCAAATGCAACTTTTCACTGTAGAGAATTAAAAAGAGAATCAAAGCAAGATTGAAGGACTGTGTGCCATAGGTTGGGTTCCAGGATTCCCACGGACTTGATTTTTTAAGGATAAAAAATAAGAATTTTTACATACCATCTGAATTCATTCATTTTCCAACCCGTCTTCAACCTGTCTTTATGCTCAGCCAGCGAAACAAATCTCACGCCAAAGGTCCCGTGGCTTAGAAGCCACAAGATTAACACAAAGTTTTCTGCTTCAATTCACAAGCCCTTGCGAAAAGTAGTCGTATATATTGATTTACTCGCAACTCTATAAATATTTCCATTCAGATAGAAACTTTATCAAATTAACGATAATTACAAGGCTAGAATTATGCCTGACAAGAAGAAAGAAAAATTGTTACGATCCGCAATAGATGATATCGGATAAGTTAATAATAGTCACCCGAAATAACTCAAACTGTTCAGACCCTGCATCTCGCATCGGTCCATGTGTACTGTCGGTACATGTGTACCGACGGTTCTAGAATATCGTCGGTTCCAGCGTACCGACGGTCCATTTAGTTTGTAATCTTAGTATCTAATCCTAGTTTTTTCTGTGTCATGTGTACTTAGATTATTTTGTGAGTCATCCTTTACCTATAAAAGGGCCGTGATTGCGCGAAATAAATTCAGTC